>CABFPE010000049.1:1759872-1779480 GCA_900660155.1 Hofstenia miamia
ATATATATATATATCAATCTTTCCTTTCCAAAATAATTCATTCATTCAGTCAGACAAATGAACTCAATGAGCTGGTTATATCAAATAAAACAAATTTTAATTTGAATATTTAAACTGTCGCATCTTGTAACCTATTTTCTAATCAATCTTATTTTGAATTACTCAAAAATAGCGGATATTTGATAGAGATGCATTTACTATGAATTAAGTCCTGTTACTGAGTATTTACACATCTTGATAAATATTTTGAATTTTTTATACATATTTTGTATTTTGTCAGGATTCTTTGAGATAAAGTCTTTCTTTTAAAGCTCTTCAGATAGCAACTGCTGATATGTTCTTAAAATTGAGAGATTCTATTATTTACTAAAGAATTCTCAACTATATACTGCCTGAATTCAAGTGGATATAATTTAACCCTATTTTTCACAAGGAGGGTAAGTTTAACCCGCATGCGAATTTTTACTAATTACTTTTTTACACATTCTGTGAATATTTTAGGGCGAAAGCATTTTTTATCAAGGAATTATGACTTTTTTGTCAATTGTGATTGAAATTTTTTTAAATATAGAAATATAAAAATGACTAGACAAAAACAAAAAATGCTTTCATCAACATTAATGACTACAAATTAATATGTGCTAAGTTATTCCTAGACTTTATAATTTGTGTTTTGATTAGAAAAAGATTAAAATTTGCCCAAATATAATAACCAAATTGATTGCATAAGACATCTCTTAGCATTTTTACCAAATTTTTTGAAAAAAATGCTGACTTCAGCAAAATTTTATTGATAAAAATGTTATTTTTCCAATTTTTTCAAACTTTTTTCCCATGGTATCGTTGTGCGCAACTTCATAAAAATAGCATTATCATATCAAAAATAGACCTGGAGGTATTTTTACAACCCCCTCCTTGTGAAACCACCATACATAAACTAGGACTAGGGTTAAAATAATGATAAGAGAAGCCTTACTCCTACAGCGGCTACTTCGTATTCATCACCGTACATTGAAGAGTACATTCGAATGTCATCCTGACTCGTAATGTTCCACTCAGAGTATTCGCAAATGGCATATATACCGACGACACTAAAATAATAATTGATGAATTTCAAAGGAATTTAAGCAGTAGCAAACATAAGAATAGCAATGTGAAAATATATAAGAATCTTCAAAAATATTAAAAAACCATGTGGAGAAGAGCTTCTTTGAGTTTAGTATTTACAGTATACCAACTTAAAAAGTTAACATTAAAGGCATATTTTTATGTTGATGGTAGCATTGTTTCTATTTTACAAATTAAATTTCATGGATTAGCAAAAAAATTCAATTTTTTGAAATTAAAACTTAATCTTTCTATTTGCCACTGAAGATATTAATTATAATAAAATTATGAAACTATTTTTACCTATTAGATTGGAAATTCTGAATTATCTTGATTTTCTTCCCATTATATATATATATTCATAAACCGTGAAGACATGTGTTAAAGTTAAACAAATTTTTAGTGTATAAATAAATAAGTAAATTATCTATTAACATTCAAATCATAATAAGAGATCCAACATTTAAAATTACTTAATCATTCGAATTCCGAATTTAGTCTTTGTTTTAATATAGATTTGCGACATTTAAGAAATATATTTTATGTCAAATGCGACAAACCTTTTTAACTCTACTGGTCTCTCGAATGCAAATTGAATAAACTGATAATTATCAACCGCTTGAGGTATCCAATAATATGGGAGGTTTCGAATATCCACGCACTAAGTAGATAAAGTTGACTAAATAGATACTAAAACTAAAATCGCTTAAAAACATTTTGAAATTGTCAAATCACCAATTCTAGAATTTAAAAATTTTAGTAATCTCTAACTTATCATTTTACCTGAGAACATGTCTTTGATATCTATATTTCTTTAAAATTTTTGTAGAATAAGACAGGGTAACTAAGTACTTTGGGAAAGATCAACATTTCAGACTTGCTGGCCAAGGCAAGACTCTATATATTTAGAGTTGGCTTTGGCTGGACCTATATTCAACTGCAGCTTTATTTCCCACTGGTTTGTAGTATCGCTATTGTAAATAGCGAATATTTGATATTACAATTGTTCAATTTTATGCTTGGTCTTCTTCTACTGAGATCTTATAGGGAGACACCTGTTTACGCAGCGTAGCTTCTGAATTTGTAGTATGATACATAAACATTTGTTTGATAGCCATAGAACTTAGGTTTTGTAGTTTATCACTGAATTGTATTTTAAAGTGCATTCTTTAATAGGAGCAAAGCAAGAACAAGTTTTTCAATTTTAAGTTATAAAAATGACAATTTCTATACATTATATATATATATATATATATATATATATTGAGGAGAAACAACTAAGTCCATGCTCAACGTAACAGAATTAGTTATGGTTTCCAAAATAGTTCTTAAACTTCCTAGCAGTAAAACTGCATTTGAAAAACCTTCAATTTTTAAAAAGAATTATATTCAAATTTGAGAGACTTTATAGTACAATAATATTATCCTCATTGATATTGGAAACCAAAAGCAAATATCAATGATATTGAAAAAAAAGTTTTTAAATGCATTCAATCATTTGAAAAAAGGGAAATTGTTTTAAACAATTAAGGCTTATTTTTTACTTCTCATTGGCTTTCTTTGAGCTCTTACATGGTGACAATCTTGGATAGTGTCTTTTGGTATCCTAAGTCACAAAAAATCAAACTAATTTTCACATTTATCATAAGATATTGCAAATATGATGTCTCTAGCAGAAATATTCATAAAATTGTTAAAATCTATCTAAATATAAAATTCATTTACCGAGTCTGGACTTTTATCCGGCTTTCTCTGAAATTCCGGATTTAGGACCAGCAAGTAGGATGTTGAGATAAGTATCTGACCTTCTTTTAAATCAGTATTATTTTCAAAGTATATGAAGCATGCAGCCCAAGGAAGTGTGTCTAAAAATGTCGTTCTGATCTGTATGAATATCTTAGAATATATTTGATTACATAAATACTTATCTGATGCCAAATGCATATGCGTATGTATGTATGTTTGTACGTCCGCATTAATTCTTGTACACACAGCAACTCCGGTTGTAAAAAAAAATGAGACAGTATCATTAAATGAAAATATATATATATATATATATATATATGACTTCTTGAAGTACTTTGTAATGCGCTTTAGAAGTTTAACAATATTTCGTGTTTTCTCAAATAATCAATTGAATTCATCAAGGAGTGGTTGTTCTTTATCTTCGATGATCTTTTCTGTTGTTGACTTGAATTGCTTTTCAAACTTTAGAATTCATAATTCCGAAAGAATATTTTTCTTATTTTCGTGAACCTACTTTACAATCGTTTTGGCTTAACTTAAATTTCACGTTGTTTACTTGTAATTAGTGAAACACAGACTTCCGATGCATTTATATTTCTTTGAAACAAATTAGATGGGTTTCTTAATTATTGCATATTCAGAATTTAATGTAGGTAAAAAAAATTTATAAAAATAATCATAATTTGAGCCTTAAAAAATAAGTGCTATTTGGTGAAACTTTTCAGAAAACTATATTTTCTACATGTGTATATTTACTGCAATGCAAAATTCATGAAGATATCTATTAGGTTCATATTCAGGTGGAGCAGGTTTTATTCTTAGATGGAAGATTTTTGTAAATTGCTAGTTTCGATGTTCAGTATCATCGGCATTGTACTAGAGGGGGATGCTCAGGAGGGCTTAGCCCATCTTTTTACTTTCGATTGTTGACCAGTCATTTTGTCAAAAATGCATAACGGCTTTGGGTGGTGGAATTTATTTGTAGAGAAATTAAATTTGGGAGTAATATAATATGGAAAGTCTGTACGATAATTTAGAGCCCTTCTTAACGTATTTAGGACTACAGTCCTGAGTATTTTTTTTATTAGTGTAATATTAGTAAAAATATTCCGCTTAAAAACGTTTTAATATTTTATATAAATCTATGTACCAATGTACAAGAAATAGATAAACATCACTAAACAACAAGAGACACTTGTCCTTTAAATTGAGTTATTTTTATAGTTAGGTTAGTAGCGTCTTTTATTTTGCTTGCTATTGATTTAATCAAAACGTACGCTTGCTGACTTGTCCACAAACCGACATTTCCCAGCTCGGCTGGGCTCGTTTAAATTTTGTTTAAGTTGGCTTCGGCTCGCTTCGGCTCGCCACATAAAATCTTTGAATGAGGCACGTTTGAGCTCGGTATTTTTTTAAAAATATTGTGCTCAAATAATTTTATACATAGTTCTTCCTATTTTTTAATAAACATTTCATAAATAAGATTATAGGAAAGGTATACTGACTGCAAAAAATAAGAAAAATCTCCATAATCAAATTAACAAGCAGAACTATAAACTTGCTTTGCCTAAAATAGGCTCGTTTTGGGCTCGTTGCATATCAAATACTGTGCTCAAGCTCAGCTCGGCTCGGCTCGGCTCGGCTCGGCTCGCCTCGTTAGAAGCTCGGCTCGTTGACAAGTCTGGTCCTAACTAACATAATGTACAACTTATTATTAAAATTGAATGCACAAATTTGATTGTAGAAATTCATAAATTAAATATTACCAGTACATAACATACCTTCATAATCTTAAGAATTCTAATGATCCTATGAAGTAGTTCAATGATTTCGTAGATGAAGTTCTACCGTTCTTTGCTATTGCTACAATTGAATTTACCATAAAGAGTCGCAAAAATGAGTTTTTCTTAGTTTTTAGGTAATTAGCTTAATGAACTATATTCGGCTAAAAATTGTACTTTGTAGTCATTTTTGGCAATTGTTTAAAAAACATTTTATTCATGTTGCTTAAGTCATCCAAATTCTTCGGCTTTTTGGCACGTACAACTTGGGTTATTTATAGCAGTTGTGCTATGGTGATCACTGATTACCAATTGATGCATAGAAATTGACAAAATAGAGATTTAACACAATAATCAAAAACACAAAGCCAATTTAATTTCAAGATTTCATGAATAATTGGACTCTGTATTTCTCCATCCAGAACAGACTTGTCAACGAGCCGATCCGAGCCGAGCCGAGCCGAGCCGAGCTTGAGCCCAGTATTTGATAGACAACGAGCCCGAAATGAGCTTATTTTAGGCAAAGCAAGTTTACAGTTCTGTTAGTTAATTTGATTATGCAGATTTTTCTTATTTTTTGCAGTCAGTATGCCTTTCCTATAATCTTATTTGAGATTTGTTTATTAAATAATAGGAAAAGCTATGTAAGAAATACCGAGCTAAAACGAGCCTCATTCAAAGATTTTATGTAGCGAGTCGAGCCTAGCCGAACTTACACAAAATTTAAACGAGCTGAGCCGAGCCGAGCTGAGCTTGGAAATGTCGGCTCGTTGACAAGTCGGATCCAGAATATGCAATGAAGCAAAAGAAATATCAATTTACCTGATTTGAAGTTGATCATGAGGTATCTCTCAGTAACCAAGGTGCTAATATCGATATCCTCATTGTCTTTCATATGAGGAGTATAGATCTGTTTTTTGTTGGGATCCGGGTCGTCGTCATATTCGGCGTATATAGCAGTTTTAATAAAATCTTTGAATTTATCGTCGATGTCATCGAGTCTGTAGAAAAGCTCACCGCCGTTGTATGAACACTTTTCTTCTGCTACATCCATGTCTGCAGGGAAAGTAATCATGTCTTTATAAAAGAGATAAAAGTAATCGGCGTACAAAGTGCTGTTATACAATGGTCGTTCACGAACTTCTGAATCATGTCGAAATGAAATTGTGCCTAAATTTATATATAGGTTTTTAGTGAAATGTACTAACAAAATTGCAATTACTGCAAACTTGATAAGTATAATTTTACAGTAATATTTAACCTTATTTTGCATATCTACTGCTACTGTTACCCTTTTACGTCGCTAAGACAATCTTTCCCCTTCAACATAAGGCCATTAGAGAGTTGATGATTTCATCATAATGATGACGTCATGACTTTTAATTTCTAGGTAGTTAAAAATTTGTGACTTTTTGAGGTTTTGACCATTTTCAATATGCTAAGACTTATGATGCTTTCTGAGTTGACCAAACCTAGTTAGGGGTCTTCAAGGAGGTCTTTTACTTAAAAACATAAAGTGACAAAATAGGGGCAAAAATTGTATTTCATTTAAAGCACACCATGGCATAATCCAAATTTGAAAGCCTACTTCAATTTCGGCATGTAGATCTATAAAAGAACAGACATATCGAGATTGTCAAAACACTAAATACGAAGAAAGTTTACCCTTTGCTCTTAACAAATAGCAGTGCAATGTACTTATTCTCATCGATATCTAAAACTACAGTTTCATTTCTTGTGTAATGTTGATTTCATAATGATAATTATAATCGTTCTCTCAAAATGAGCTAAAGAGTTAAGTTTTTATGATCTACTTTGCACCCAATATTCTCTGCAAAAGTTTAAAGATTTACCGACAGAATTGCGAAAGTACACATTAAATGTAAAGGACGGTTCTACAAATCCAAGATGTAGACTTTTCGTAAGCCCTCCTTCACTATCGTTGAGAAGTTGACACTTGATTTTTCCAATTATCCACGGCTGGAAGTTAGCTATTCTTCCTGTGATTTGAGCCGTTCTCGTTGGTGAGTGTATTGATACTTCTGATACGTTGAGATACTTTTCCTAAGATATGTTTCACTATAAGTATGATGTATTATAGCAGTAACTCTGTTTCTATTAGGGATTTTTCAACGTCTGTGATTACTTCAACAGAAACTTTTTAAACACTTATAACTCACGAACTAATGAACATATTTAAAATCTAAAACTACTACAACACACGAAAACCTTTAACTTAGCGCATGGCGGCCTGCCTAATATAGAATAAAACGTTTAGAAGACGTCTTATAATGGTTTAGAAGACGTTTAGAAATCGCATCTATGTCAGGTGTAGAAGACGTCTTTAAGAGGTTTAGAAATGGTTTAGAAGACGTTTAAAAGACGTCTAGAAGACGTTTAGAAGAAGTTTTAGAGCATCATTTGGTGGACACTAGATGGCATTCAGCAATGTTTAGAAATAGTGCTCTATAAGACGTTTAGAAGACGTACCTTAAGACGTCTTACAACGTGTTATATCGTTATAAGAGGAGTATAAAACGTTTTATTGTTTATTGGGTGGACGGTACTTACATGGATGTCTTCCAAAACCAAAATATTTCAGGTTAGTTGTTGCTCTAGTTTAGGCATAAACACATGTTTTAGTTCATCCCATAAATGCATTCATGTAAAAAGCATTCAATGCTTCTTAACAGGCTTGCATAAAATTGTTAAATGCAACAAATCGGTTTGTTACGTAAAAGCGCTCTTGAACGAAACAGAGCAAGATCGCGAGTTTCATACAAAAAAGAAAGAGGAGACAATTTTTTATCTAGTGCTGTTTTTATATTTTAAATGTCTTCATTAGTTTTCGCGTTATAAGCGTTTAAAAAATTTTGTTGAAGTCATCGCAGATTTTGAAAAATCTCTAGTGGAAGAACGGTTGAATACAAGTTTCAAAAATTCACTATACAATTATGGCCATAGCAATTTGGAAACCATAATTTGGACCTTTGTAGAAAGAAAATTAGTTTCCATCTCATAATTTTGCTTAGGAGTTCCGCATAAAATATTTCCACAATATTTATGGTATGTAAAATATAGCAAAGAAATTTAATTTAATGTGTAATACTATAATAAACTTAGTGTCAATGAACTTAGAAGTTCCTCAAATATTGAAAAAATCAAATTACATTTAACATTGGCATTTTGTGACTTATAGACGCATAAAATAAGGGCATAGGGATGGGAGTTAACTAAATATCTGAAAAATAGTGCATATGAAATTTCAATTGTAAATAAAATATTAATGTGTAAAAATCCAATTTATAACATAATGTAAATGAACAAATACCAATTCTTCTTGCAGCGCAACCATCTCCATTTTAAAGAACTCGTTTCCCTCATATGCGTACAAATGCTGCATTTCGCATGTAAGCTCGTATTCTCCGCCAAATCCATCAGGTAACATACCAGCATTAGGCGCGAAAATTACTGTGAAGGTTACTAAATTTTTTCAATCACGATTCAATAAACTATTATATCATTTCACTTCTAATATATTCATTTTTTTGATATACAAAATATCCAAAGTTAATCTTGAAGTGCTTCGTTGAAATTGAATAATTTTTAAATTATCCTCTTGTTATTTAGCTCAAATAGATATCTTAAACTATTTTTTACTCTTAACAATGTATATATATATATATATATATATAGGAATTATATAAGAACATCCTACACACAGGTAGTTATGAAATATCTAATTTACCTGTCAAATATTGTTTTGAGATAATAAAGCAAATCTCTTCGTACTTATGAAAATAACACATCTGCTGAGAATATAGACAAACATCAGTGTTTTGTTTGCATGAAGTTACTTCAGCTTGGAAAGTTTGGTGATAACTGCCCTAATTTATTTAACACGCTAATAACAATCCAATCACGACGCCGTTTTTCCCTAATCTACATGATTCATCAATTGTCTATGTTTGTGTTTTGTTGACGAAATTCCTGGAAAATGCTGATCTCTGAACATAATACCTGTAATAAATTTCTAAACTTATTAGCAAAGACACGAGAACAATGGATTCCATTGTGACTAAGATCAAAGAAGGTGGTAATGCTGGGCCTCTACTAAAGAGTAAAGACCATTGTAAATACCATTGAGAGATGAATGTGTGTTAAAGCAGATGGTGTTGAGGGATAAGAGGATTACTTCAACCAAATTGAAAGGTGAAAGGTCTCAGCATTGAGTTGATACGAGCACCAATACAATCAGAGCAAAGTTGGTTAAGATTTGATACATAGTCAGAAAACCAAAGAAAAAAATCATTTTTGACACAAAGGATGAAAAAAGCAAAAGTTGAATGGGTAAAAGCGCATGTTGAATAGACAATTTAATTTGTTTCAATCCAATGGGAAAAGTGATCAAGAATTCCATTCGATTGCCTACTTGCGACTGTTAAGTTCCCAGCTAGTGTTATCCTCTGGGGATAATTCAATTGGTGCGGAGTTAGACGGCTACATGTGTGTACAGCCACAATAAATCAGATAACTTATTAGAAAATTCTCCAGAATCGTTTTTCACCATAATTTTCTGAAATTGAAACAGAGAATGGTGTACCTCAGCAGATTTGGTACTTCAACAGGATTCCGCCCTAGCACACACTACCAAAAGTGTAAGCTAAAATTTCTTTGAAGTTAGTTATATTTACATGTATTACATTTTATTTTCTCTTTTCAGGTGAAGTAATTGTTGAATGTGAGAGAAGTGAACATCCTTCTCTGGCGAAGAAGCTAACCAGACCGTAACATCATGGAGGAAGTATGGAAACTGCAGCAAATAGAAATAACCCTCAGACGAAGAAATCTCTCTTATCTTCTCTCAAACATGTGTGGTATCAAGAATTGGATAGTGAAATCTCGAGAAGACCTATTGAATCTATGCCTAGAAGGTGCCAAGCTGTGTTTTCATGCAAAGATGCTCAACCAATATGCTGATTTTCTCCTGTATCTTCAGTAGATTTGCAATTTTCATAAGTACAAAGAGGACTTCTCATCATCTCAAAGAAATTGATTTAACATGGAAATTAGATATTTTTTCTTGGGATATTATTATATAAGCTATAGACATAAATTTGTATATCACTTAAAAGTAAAAATGCACTCAAAAATAACTATTTGAATTAAATATTGTTAAGTTTAGAAATAACAAAGGGGTGTGGCAGGATATTTTGACTGAAGTGTATATATATATATATATATATATATATATATATATGTGTGTAATTTAAAAATATAAATCCACAGATTGCAATTTAACATAAAAGAAACAATTTGCTACAAAGTAAATGAGAATATCCCTGGCCATTTAAGCTAAAAAAATTAAAAATATCAAATTAACAAAGAAAGTATGAAAAACGGATTATCAAATATTTGCACAGTGATTACACTTATTCGTATTCAGTGTTTATTCCAAGCACGCGATGGGCAATTCTTAATGGAATATCTGGAAAAAATTTGGATTTTTTGTACCAATGGACACTACGCAAAGAAAGCAATCACTTACCAGGTTTTTTGGCTATCGCCATATTTGAAAAATTTCAATTTTTTTCTTGATAATTCTAAAGCAGAAACTCAATTATTGCTGCAAAATCGTATTGCCCAGGAAATGTCAATGTCTTAAGTGAGGTTCATTCCACAATATGTTTCATATCCTTTTTCTAGCTTCTTGTTTGATTTTAATTAACATTTTTTTGAGGCTGTAAAATCTCCCAAAATAAATAATTTTTTCGCGATCGCAATTGTGGTTTAAAATCATATTATACAAGAGCTAATAATAAAAAACTGCACATCAAGTTTTCATATCGAATCAGATTACACAATTTTGCAAGCCAATTGTGCGTTTCATGAAGATGGATACAAACTAGCTAACTACCCTATTTCTACTAGTATTAATTTAAGGGAACAAACTGTGTTTTGAAATTTTTTAAAAATTTCATCCAAGCCTGTTGAGAAATATTTAAAGCCTTCGATATAAACATCTAAGGACATGTACCAGCAAACGTAATGATGAAGATTTGTACTAAAATTTAACTTATTACTATTGGTACACTTATAATCCCTCCATATATATATATATATATATATATATATATATATATATTGCGAAATATATTAATTCCATAGGCTATGCCTAGGAATTCTCCAACATTATTAAACTAATTCTTCTTGAATTTTCTGAGTTCATATATCAGATATATCACTTATAAAATGTGACAAGATACTCGCCTTCAACACTAAAGTTTGCGCTGTAAACCTCGTCACCGACTTGAACTTCGGCTACATATATCCCAGAATTATTTTGCTGAATATAAAACGGATTTGTCCTCCATGTTTGATCATATTTTGGAACTTTGTCTTCAAAACAAATTGGATTCGTTTTGTCCAGTTTTATAAAGACATCTTTGGTACCTTCTTCTCCAGTAAATGTCAACGATGTATCCCTAATTATAATGCATAGTTAAAACCACTCAGATATGGAAGTGTGGGAAATCAAAATAGTGACAATTATGGATTAAGAAATATTTTGCTTATGAGATAGACATTGTTTTTACTGAAATATGTTCAGATTTAATTTTTTTTATCATATGTTGATTTATCAGTGGACAAAAATCGATTTTCAGGTTTGAAACCACTCGCTTATAATGAGTGATTCATATAATTAACCAAGAGCATTTAAAGTGGCCATGATTTAAAAGAACTTACGAATATGCGGGGAAGCTGTTTACTGTAAACGAAATAGAATCTTCTCTACCAAATAGAGTTGTATAATCAATCTCAGGAAATGAAATCACAGGCTCTTTAGCTAAAAAATATCTATAAATAAGAAGAAAATCAACATCAAAAAAAATTTCAAATACTGTTTGAATAATGTCTTTGTTATGTTTAGCAGTAACAGCGAAAACTATGAAGAAAGCATTTCAAACTGAGCATCATATAAAAATGATTTTTTGTATGTGACAAATTCAAATTAATTGTCAATGGGATTAGATGTGAATAAAGAAATATTGAAATAATCAAATTTTACTATGACTTCCATTCTGAAGAACTGGTGCATTTGGGGTTGAAATGTGAAACAATATAAGAAGTATGATAGTGCAAATAAATCTATAGTTACCTGCAAAAGATACAATGTGAGTTACAGAAGCGAAGGCAAGTTCCTTGAATCTCTCATAGCGCAATTCTGTTATCACACTGGCAGTGTATTTGTTGCTTTCATCAACAGGGAGGCTAACTCGAACTGTAATGTCGAAGCCAGGCTGAAATAATGCTTCATCTTGATACGATTCGATTTCTTTTTCATTGGGATCATTTTTGAACTGCTTTTCCAAAAGATGTTTATATCTCACATTAACGTCACCAACAATTGTAACACCAAGTGTTATTTCCATTTCCAGTACAATTGGTGCATTCAAGTCGTTAGAATCAGGTAACTTTTTCTTGCATTGCAATGTTTCTTGTATATCCAATACTAAATTCAAATAATATGGTCATGTATACATTAGCTACTGGGTTGTAAATTAAACATCAAAAATTAAAATGCACTAAGTATATATATATATATATATATACATACATATATATATGTATATATATATATATATATATATATATATATTTCAATTATCTATTTTAGACAAAATTGAATCATTGGATCTAATTGTGAAATTTGATTATTTTTGGGTGGGAATATACATATATATATGTATATATACATATATGGATATATATATATTAAAAAAAAAATATATATATATATATTCATTTTCAAATTTTGTGAAGCTGATTACCACAATGTGATATTTTTTGAAATATTAAGCAAAATCTAGAATCAATAATGGAAATAATTCTTAACATAACTTCCAAAGGGGTTGGGAAAGACCTTCATACCGTTCAGGAATCATCACTCCACAATAGTGAACTCTAAATTCATGCACATTGCCAAAAATTTAACAGAAAAGTTAATTAGGCAGATAAAAAAACTTATCCAATTACCGACATTCTATACATACAAATTTGATGTGCAATACCTTAATATATATTAACCTCTTTCTACATTTTTATCAATTCAAACAAAGCTTTGAACATATCTCTGTTGAAATCTAGACTTTATCAACTGCATTAAATATTACATCTAAAATCTAAAATTCAAAATGAATCTAGTTTTGAATATACATTTATGCATCAATAGACAGTGGACAGATTTAGACACTTAAGCAATTTTTGATAATCTACAAAAACTTTCCTTCAGTATTAAGATATAAATCATTTAAGGCTAGAAGCTTAAATGGCAGAAAAAATTAGTTTTGAGTACAAGAAATAAGGTGTCCCAATCTGATCGATTTGATGTTGAGAAGGAGTTTTAGCCAATGAGACAAAGATTGTTCAAAATATTTTTGAATTAGGAAGTACCAGACCTAATTTTAAATATTTAGGTAAGTGGCTACAACAGAAGGGTTCATAATAGGGTTCCATGTAATTTTAGTTGAAATTTGAAATTGATAGGTCTCCATAAGTATCTAATTTGCATTATCAGCTAGTTCATTTGTATCTGAAAATGGATTTTTTGGACAAATTTTAAAACATTGCAAAAACAGATTTAGACAGAAAATGCTTTTGTATATATTTGACTGATTTGTTGTGACATAAAAACTATTATTCCTTTTAATATTTAATGCACTGTTGCAGAGCATTGCTTAAAATTTAATCTCATTTAAAATTTAATACAAAAAATACAACATAGCAGTTCCAGCATAAATCATAGATAAACAAATCCATTTCACGTGATAATCTTGCATGGGTTTACTTACTTTTTCTGTATTGATAAATGCACAAAATGTATATTTCATCATCAGAGCACATGACTTCATCCAATGTGTTGTTTATGCAAGTCCCTAAAATGAGAAATATGCCATATATGAAATACATTATAAAAAATAATGAAAACTCTCCATTTTTTATGCTTGGGAATATTAAGAGATGTTATTACTTGAGTTTGCATAACACTATGCTACCGTAATAAAATAATTTATTGTAGCATTACTGGGAAAAAAAGTTCTTGTCTAAAGAACTGAGTAAGTACATTAGTTGCTTACATATTGCTAAATTTTAAGTATCTTAAACTCTAATGTAGAAAAATTCTACTGTATGAATATAGTAGAGTTTTGGAACATTCATACCTTCTTCATTTTTTGTTAAATAAAGCGTAATATTTTGGGGGAGACTTTGCAAGTAAAGTAAGGATGAAATCAAATGTATATTTCCATCAGTTAACTTCTCGAGATCATTCATTGTTATAATGCTGCCATTTATATCGGCGACATTGCATACTTCTAATAAAGTTGTATTCTTGAAGTCCTTGGCTGTTTGAATATTCAGGAACCTGTCTTCAGTGTACGTAATCTTATCTAAATTGACGGTATACGGTTAATCAGAAGTACACCATCTCAGTCTTGCAATATGAATAGAGAACTGAAGTATACGACTTTCAATGCAAGCTAATGTGGAAATCTACTAATTTTATTTCCATTTAAAAACTTAAATTAGTTTGAAGTTCCTTGTTTAATCCGATTGTTCAAACATAAGTTAGTTCAAAAATATATTTTAAATGTCAATACAGAAGCAAAAATTAATTGCTTAAAAAACAATTTTCTGCTTTAGAAAATTATGTGGGGATTACTTGACGGTTTATATGTTCTGAGATCAAAAATATGACTAAAAAGATTAGTGTCGTCATTTTTTGATGGAATTGAACTTCAAATTTCCGATAAACCCTTGTACGATACCCTTGTTTTAGGGGCATTCCCAATGCTCAATTAAGGTTCATATCGATATCGAAGGATTTCAGTAACCTATATTCATATTTCATACGGTATTTATAAATGTTTAATCAATTGTGAAATTTTATTTTGATTATGCTATTCTCAAATCTATTGGCCTCATTATTCTACTTTTCATGATCAGATTTTATCTATTTAAAAAGAGTTGACAGCTATGTAAAACAAAGTATTTTCCTAATTAAGTCTTAAAAATTTTTTGAAAATTTAATTTCTTCTTTAAACCAAGCCCAGATATTTGCAAATTTAGAATTTCTGGCCCTATTGGGCAACAGAAATATCATCATATGTTGAAAAAACCAAATTGCTATTTATGGAGATTAAAAAAAATTAATATAAATACAAGGATAAACTTTTTAGTTCTCTTAATATATTCTGTTCGGGAGCCTTGGCCTATTAAAATGTCTTACATAATTTTCACAAGCAAATCCTTAGTAAACTTCCACATCCAGTATATCATGACCTATAGTTCAATTAAGAGAACAAATAAATTATATCTTAATCAAAATTTGAATAAATGGTAGCAATTAATTGTTTAATCAAAATCCTACATATTTAATTAAAGTAAAAAATGAATAATTTAACTCTCAGTTAATGATTAAAGAATACCTGGATCTATATTGTCTTCTGAAGTATCAATGTAACAAAGCTTCTTACAATCAGTAGCCTTGGCTTCAAATCTGTCCTTAAAACATGAATCTAAAAAGGTTTATTTCAATTCTGAGTGTATTTCAAAAAATAATATTTATCTTTCAAATATATTTTGGCTCCAAAACCAAAAACATTCTCTTGTAATTCATTTACACTGGATCTAGCAATTGGGTACAATACTTTTTAATTCCATTGGCAATTGTATTTATGAATTTTTTCCATGAAGTTCATATTTATTGAAGTTTAGGTGTTCTTAAATACAATATACTTTCATTCGTCTTTTAAATTTTCTGGAAAGTCCTTAGGACATCTTAGTGAAGTAACTTGAAAGACTGCACTACTTAACAGAGAGCTCTATTCACTGTACTAACACATTCAGAGAAGATCCAAAAGCAAAAATTCCAGTCAAAAGTATACACACCACGAATCCTACCTCCTACTAATATTTGTTTAATATTTATAATTCATTCTTCAGTTCTTATAAAAATGAGGTGCCAGGAGGACGGCGTCCTATTTATATTCAAAATTTGAGGGGGCGCAAATAACAGTTTGTATAGCTTCAGCTAACATTTGATGTATTTTATTATAATAATAACAAAATCATCAACTTAGATCAACATACCTGTGTCTTCAACATTCAATTCAAGTTTGTCATCATACATGGAGTTATCCAAAAGATTTTCATTATCAAACATAACCTTAGTAAAAAGTTCAGGATCAATATTCTCATAGTCATTTGTACATTGATCTGCTTCTACTTTCATTAGCATATATTGCTCATATTCAATGTACAGCCAGTTTTCTGTTGCTAGCAAATCATCTAAAATTTGTTGAGTAAGTCATTTTTAAAATTTCATACAAAATAAAATTTTATCAATTTAAATTTGGATTTGATTTTTTCTAACTGTTACATATATTTTATTCAGATTTGTCAACGAGCCGAGCTTGAGCACAGTATTTGATATACAACGAGCCCAAAACGAGCCTATTTTACGCAAAGCAAGTTTATAGTTCTGCTTGTTAATTTGATTATGGAGATTTTTCTTATTTTTTGCAGTCAGTATGCCTTTCCTATAATCTTATTTAAGAAATGTTTATTAAATAATAGGAAGAGCTATGTTAAAAATTCTTTGAGCACAATATTTTTAAAAAAATTGTGAGCTAAAACGAGCTTCATTCAAAGATTTTATGTGGCGAGCCGAGCCGAACTTGCACAAAATTTAAGCGAGCTGAGCCGAGCCGAGCCGAGCTTGGAAATGTCGGCTCGTTGACAAGTCTGATTTTATTATTAGCATATGCATTATATATTTCAAATTTAAAATATATATACAGGGAGGCGCATAAACATTGAAATAATTAATCTTATTATTATAAATCAATGAATTAACCATTTTCTCAGTTACAAATTCACATCTACATTTATGTTGATCATAGTCATGACCATCGCTAACAATGAGATTTCTTGAAGTTCTTGCATAATCTTTGCCTTTAGGCACAAAGCTGTGATAAACTCTAGTATACATGTAAAAGGTAATATTTATAGCAATATTTCAGCTTCCTTATAAACTAAATATGGAAATATACGCATATTATTAACAACTAATATTGTTTCAAAACAAATGAAATAGATATTTATAAGAGCAATGCAAAATATAGTATCCCCGCTTAAATATGGTAAGTTACCAGAAAGGAACGCTTGGATTGCTTGCATAATTCAATTAACTTGCTTGGTTATTTCCCAAAAGTTGGAATTTTGATTTATGATCGTCTTCATATAGTGATTGATTATCAAAGATGTTTAATTATCATTTTTAAAACAGAAAATTTATAATTTGCAATGACTAATTTTTCAATTTCTTCCACCTTATCGAAAATAATTTATCAATAATTACAGGTTAGATATATCAAAATCTACATTGAAATCAAACTTATGGAGAGAGTACATTTGGCCTAATATACTTATTGGTCTTATCGTATTTATCAACGGAAATCTATATATTCAATTGATTTAAGAAAATCGACGTGTAATTCTATATAGTGCAGGCTTTTTAGTTTACCATTCAATACAAAAAATCAAATTCCTTCCGATTTTATGACTATTAGAGTTTTCCTTGAAAAATACATATCATTTTGTGGCAAAAGCATTCTGTAAATTGTCAAAGTGTCTAAAGATTCTTTATATTTTTTTATATTAAAAAACATTGCTATCATTTACTTACAATCAGGTACTGTTGGATGGATTGAATCAGTTTTGTCATTGTTACCAAGTACACACGTATACGTATTGATGTCTTCATCTTGGAAATTATAGATCACAAGAGCAATGAATTTCTTCTGCAGTGATTGCAAATGTGTTTCAAATCGATGGTGTTTCTAAATAATTTTAACAAATTTGACATAAACAATGCATTCATAAATGCTTCTTGAATCATACATACTCCAGTAAATCATAAATGAAAGAGATCACGTTTGACTCGTGGAGCGAACAGTGTTTCCTTCCCAGTGGTAAACTCGTAACGACTACTGTCATCTCCAAATGATATTAATACAGTAAATGGTTAGATATTATGGACTTTCTCTATCTTATGACGAGTTTTCATTTATAGCGGGCAGCTAGGACCATAACAAAAGAGGTGAAACCAAAGTCATTAATCGATGTAAAATTCGAATACGTTTTTCCAGATAATATGCAACATAAATAGGGACAAAATGAATGCAGGAAAAGTTCTAAATCCTCTTTCTCTCAAAATTTTCTAAGCAAATTTTACATAGGTAATCTTTTCCTAATATCGCTTATATAATTTAAAAACGAATTAAAATATGATTCTTTGCAAATCATACCTATAACAAATATCATATAATGTAATATAATACAATATAAGATATATTTGATAAAATGTCGCTTCTACAATGTTTTTTTGTTAACCGTACATAGTTATGTTTGCTCTCATATTTACATCTTCTCTTTTTATATTGAGTAAAGATGATTGTAAAGATCTTTTGTATTTTCCATTTCATTAGCCATGTCAAATTTTCACGACTGTGATGATTAAGGTAACTAGTATTTTAGCACCTCTTCAACCAAATAAACCTTTGTGCAAACTATGACGCAAGCATTTGTCATGAATATTTATTCTGATCTAACCAATCATATTTGAAGCACTTTGAGTTATTGAAATTACATACAGGGTGTAACAAAAGTAACCAGACGCTTCATTTTACGAGAAATCTAACTTTATTCAGAAGAGTAGGAATAAAAAACGAATCATTCATCGTAGAATATGCAGTGTAGCGAGTCTAAAACAACTTACTGAGGTTATAATGTCCAAAAAGATTAATCATAAAAGAAGAAAGTGTTAATAGAGAATGTTCAAAATGATTACCATCATGTTCAATACATTTGCAAATCCAGTCACGAGCAGACCGGCACACCTTGTTCACCAAATCTAATGCTATAGCACGAATTTCATCGGTAATAGCATTCTTCAGATCGCCCATAGTGTGTGGGTTTCTATCATAAACTTTTATCTTTAGTAAGTAAGCCTTTATCACTCAAGTCAGTCTCTGATCATCATCCTTGAGTAACGATCAATAGGAATGACGATTTCAAAAATTTGAATGAAAAATCTGAACCCCAAATCGATTAAACATATAACATCGCTGTTGCAGCAAGGCGAACCATCACAGTTAAATTTCCATCCATTGATGTTAGCTGCGTAACTACAGTTCTTGCTTTCATTTTGCAGGCGTCTGGTTACTTTTGTTACACCCTGTATATGAAACTAAGCATTTATTTATTGAGTGATCTCTTTATTAAAGACTAGGGTGTATATACATACAATACAATACTTGCTTCATTTAAGTTTTCTGTGGGCTCCAAAATCATGCTGACATCCGGGTCATCGTTGTAATGATACTCACATTCTACCCAATAATCATAACCTGAGCATGGTCCTTCAGAAGAATGCATCTTCACAAACTGTTCTGTTGAATAGTCCACATCAACTTCAAAGTAGACTGCGATGTTGGGATTGAACGTATTCAGAAATATTCTCAAATATACAAAGTTACTCTAAACATGAACTTAATAGTAAAGTGGAATAAATGACTATGCGTCAGACTTGTCAACGAGCTCGGCTCGGCTCATTTAAATTTTGTGTAAGTTCTGCTCGGCTCGGCTCGGCTCGCCACATAAAATCTTTAGCTTCGTTTTAGCTCGGTATTTTTTTAAAAATATTGTGTTCAAAGAATTTTTTACATAGCTCTTCCTATTATTTAATAAAAATTTTTTAAAAGGGTTTATAGAAAAGGCATACTGACTGCAAAAAATAAGAATAATCTCCATAATCAAATTAACAAGCAGAACTATAAACTTTCTTTGCCTAAAATAGGCTCGTTTTGGGCTCGTTGAATATCAAATACTGTGCTCAAGCTCGGCTCGGCTC
>CABFPE010000049.1:1794787-1806715 GCA_900660155.1 Hofstenia miamia
GCCACAGTCAAGGAATTGAAAGAGCAGTGAGCACTGTTACACAAGCCTCTGAGAAGTGCTTTGGATATGAAAAAAGACATTGTTTCATCCTTAATATGAACAAATCACGTGAAATCATGCCTTCATTTGACCAAAAAAGTCAGTGGAAATAAATAAAATGTAAATAAATGTCATCTTAACTCTTTCATTTAGTAGTTGTACAGTAATATTGCTGTAATGTATTCAATTTTTTATCAAAAAAATTAAAAAAGCCTACTGTTTTCTTAAACTGCTATAATGCACTTCTAGCCTTGCAGCAACAAATAAGTGAAATCCATGTGCTACCATCTAGAAATTTGGAAATAAAAAATACTTGGAGAAATAAATATTAGTAGTGTTCTGAATCCCCTGCAATGCACAGTTAAGCAAAATAAAATTTTGACCCCCCTAATATATATATATATATATATATATATATATATATATATATATATATACTGTATATATATATATATATATATATGCATTTATCTTTAGTGACTAAACATATTTGTCGGGAACTGTAGTACTAAGTACTAAATGTATAAAATGAAATTATTTGATTTGCAAATGTTGATTTTTATGTAATGTGTTGCTAAGTATGTATTATGTTTGTGTGTATGGTCTATGTTTTATAAATTATTTCAGAAGCTTTTTTGCAATTTATGACATTACCTTAAATTTTTAAGATTTATAATTTTGTAAAAAGTTTATGCATTTATACTTTGTACAAAATCATTAAAAATTTGTAGGAAGCCAAACCGAATTAATGAATTCTATCAAAGAAAAAAATATAAATATATATAATATTTATTGCTCGACACATATATTGATTAACGACACAGTTACGCTATTACGACATGAAACGGACGTTTTAACGATATGATTGTTTATCTGGATCTGGTTAGTCTATAACCATAGTCAAGATGTGGATCAAGATCGGACTCTTTCAACAAGGGTGAAACTTTTAATGTTGAATGAAGCGACTCATTAAAATATGGTGACATTTCTTCTGTGAATGGTATTTGATTTTGAGGCTCAAGCAAATATATAAAGTACATGCGCCGTTTAACAATTTTAAGCACGCAGATGAGGTTTTGATCTCCTTTGCAGTTGTTCGAATTTTCTATTACAAATTACCATTCGAATATGCGGAAGATAAATCGTTCGTATATTTTTATAAACTCTGCTTATAACCTGAATATTTTTTATCTTGATCGCGCCACTAAAGAGTAAACTCGACTCGAACTCGGATCAAAGTGAGAAAAATCAACTCGTAATTCCCTAGGTAAATGCGGCTGAAAATGTTATAATTGGGCTTAAGAGGAATACAATGTCCCTGAAAAATTACACTCGCTTGCTATCTCCTGAATTTTGCATGCTCTGGTCATGATTCACCTGAATTTTTCTAAGATGTTATTTTTTATGTTGACCAAAATCGAAATTCAGTTTAGACAAATAATTAAACAGCATATTCTTAACATGTTTTCTTAAATAAATCATTTATTATCACTTTAGAATCACTTACATATAGGTCATTAGAAAACATTTAAATAGAAAACTTCTCTCTAGTTTATTAACCCACCCTTCAAAATAATACTTTCCCACAAAACAAAAAAAATAAATAATAAACAAAACAAAGGAACGCATTCAATTGAACAAATTAGGTATAAGAAGCGAATAATGAAAAACTGTTTCTAAACACAGGTATAAATATATGGAATGAATTACCAAAATGTATCAAAAAATAGTTACTTTAAAAAACTTTAAGATTATATTAAAAAATACTTTTGGACCTTTAATATAAAAAGACTGAAATGGCGAGGTTATAAATTTTACAATCCTGATTACTCTATTAATAGAAACTATCATCGCCATAACCCAAGTTAATTATTATTAATATTATTCGTAAATATTTCTTGTTTTGTTTTATTTTGTTTGTATTTCTTTTCTTGACGCTTTCAGCATTATTTATTGTCCAAACAATTTCTGAATATAGATATTTCTACTTCTTCTTCAAATTTCTATATACAGATACTAGACAGGTATTAAAACCTCAGACAAAGGAACATCATATAAAAAATCATGAATGAATGACATGCAGTAGGTAAATCTGTGATGCATGACACATGTACTGAATATAAATCCAACCAATACCAAGTTATTCTTAATAAAACATTAGCTCAATTCAAGCATCAACTTTCATAATAATATCTATTAACTAAGCAATACATATTTAGAGGGAAAATTTTGTAAAAATGGCGAAGCTCAAGTTGAGCGAAATATGTCTCATTTAATCTAATGATTTTATAAAATTACTAAAGATTCTTAAAACAATAATTTATTTAAAAATTGTTTGACCAATAAAAAATACTGATAAATACTGAAAGCGTCAAGAAATATATACAAAACAAAATAAAGTAAAACAAAACAATGAATATTTACAAATAATAACAATAACTTACTTTGGCTATAGTGAGGTTAGTTTCTATTAATAGAATTAATTATAACTTCGCCATTTCAGTCTATATATATTATAGGAGTAAAAATATTTTTTTAAATATCTTAAGGTTTTTTTTTACGCAGATTTGATGTATTTTAGTGATTCATTCCTTATACGTATAGCTGTGTGTAGAAATGCGTTTTTCACTAAACGTTTTTAAAGATGAACATCCGCGGTTCAATCCATAGGACCCTTGATATTTGCTGAAGTTACGAAGAAATTCATCAAGAAGTTTCATCACGCAAGATCAATATCCAATAGAGTTTATAGCTCACAATATTAAAGAGACAATGAATGAGATCATTGAAAAAATATCAATTTAAGCAACAAGAAATCATTTATTCATACATTCAAGGTAGAATACAGAGGGTTTCATACAAGCTGCCTAATAAAAAATCTTAAAAACATTAAATCTATAAAAGAAACTGTGAGAATAATGTCAACAACATATAAAAAAAGATCTATTGTCAATTTAAGAGCACCTGCTAATTTTGACGATTTGTCTAACGTTGTTTACAATATTACATGCGCTTGTGAAAAATAAGATGAAGAAATTTAAGTCTAAAAAACTCATGCTCAATAATATATATATATATATATATATATACAGAATTTACAAGAAAATATTAATAGCACTTAATTCACGGTATTTCAATTTCTTTTAGTACTATAGTCAGGGTTAATAAATTTGAAACCTCTCTACTTATATTCGAAAAATTCAAGCTTATACAATATATTTAATTATGTTATTTTAGTTTTAAAGGTTTTTAGAGAATTGGCTTTCTCAATTTCTGTAGGCAATTCATTCCAAAGGCTGATTGAGGTATTAATAAAAGAATTTTGCATTTGTTTTTTCTTCGATTTTGTTTGCCTTATCACTAAGTTGCGTTTACTAAAAAATTCGAAGTTTTAATGTTTTTGAAATTTTTTAATTGTAAGGAGCGGTTTTGTTAAGATTTTTGTAGAATGTACATAAAAAATTTTCCTTTCAATTCATCGTAAAATTTTTTTCTCATAAAGCCCAATGTAATATTAATTGCCCAATTTGTTTGTAGTTCAAATTTTCTGAGATAGTGTGTATCAATTGCTGCATAAAAATGCAAGCATAATTTAGATGACTTAAGACTAAGACATAAATAAGCTGAACTTTTGCATTAATACTTAGAAGGTGAGAGAAGTTATTTATTGCTGTAATTGCAACACTGCTATTTTTTACTATGCTATCTCAATGTTTATGAAATTTAAGTTGCTGTCGAAAATAACTCCCAGATATTTAAAGTGAGTAATTTGTTTTATAATTTCCTTATTTAAATATAGTATGCATTTGGATGCGTCTGTTTTACTATTTTTACTTTTTATTTTACAAACTTTTGTTAACTATTAATTGTTAGTTTGTGGGATGCATAAACATTTGCTAATCTTACACAATTTTTTTCAATTATATCTACTGAATCTTCAACAAGATTTACGATAGTTAAATATTATTGTGTCATCGCGTATTGTAAATTGTCACACGTAAGATTCTTATTTTAATCAAGACATGCTATAGCACAGTATTCATAATCTGTATTATTATTATTATAATAAATGACTGAGTGAAATCGGCCAAATATTGCTGTTATTTATTCATTTGTTCCAGCCCAGTTAGTGATATAGAAGTTCATGGAAGAAACCTTTATCTCCTCCTTAAACTAAACCGACTAGATTTTGAAGATGACTAACTCTCTGCCCTTTATCATTTCGTAGTAAGCAGCATTCTCACCTATGGCATTGGGTGCTATGGATCAACCAGCGCCACGTCACACAACCGAATTGACCAAATACACCGCAGAGCTATAATGATAAAGGTGATTTCTTGACACACACCTGTTGTAAGTAATGTTAGAAGAGTTGATAAAATACTCCTGCACAAGTCAATGAACCCTCAATACCCCCTGAATGTGCTCGTTAAAGTGATGATCCCGCAGCATAATAGAAATCTGAAGAGTGCTAATATGAGGAGAAACCCATATAGGAGTATGTATACCATCCCGAATAGAGCAGTAAAGAAGTACTAGTTGAGATTTTTAAATTATTTGTATTTCATTTATGAGTCGAGTATTATTCCCTCTCAGTTTATTAAACATATTTTTATTCTTGTTTTTTATATGCTTAAATCCAGGTGTTTTCTTCATAGTTTTGATATATTGGTCAAAATCAAGAATTTGATGAGGGCCTGGGTTAGGTTCTATTCCTAAACTTATCAGAAGATTTGCTAGTATGTGCAGATAATGTATAAAACAGTTGAAAAATATCAGAGAAATGAAACTTGTAAAAGGAAGTGTCGTTCTAAATATTTTGTAACACTGCTGATAGTATAAGGCTTTTTATTATGGAATAACCTTATAGGAAAGTAATGATAGGTTGAAGAACTGTTGTGTGGTGTAGCGAAAAAGACCATTAGAATCAGGAAAAAATTTGGATTGTTAAAAACAAATCGCTAAAATTTATGTGTAAAATAAATAATTAACAAAACTCACTATTTTAGAGATTGTATAAGATGGTAAAGATGCAGAATCTCTGTGGGTATTAGCAGCGTCGTCGGTGTAGTTTAAAGAATTTTGGAATAGCTTTTATTTGGCTCGGTGGTAAGCAATAATGTATAAGGTTGGCGTGACCTGTGTTGATAAGTTGAAGGGCTGCGGGTGGCACGCACGGGGCGGTGATTAATCAGCGAGCGTGTTGATTGAAAAATTTGCGCGTGGGCTGGTGTCGACAGTAAAAAGCGTCAGGGAGCGGTGTTTTGGGAAGGTTCAAAGTGGTATTTGATGCTACGTGCGAGTGTTTCGTGTAGCCTGCATTTGAGCACTTCACACCGTTTTTTGCAAAAGGTTTCCGATTTGCATCTTGGCCCACGCAGAAATATTTAAAATTTTCGAAAACTTTGCAGTTATATTTTTTAAGTTTCGCTTTATTAAGAGAATGAATTCGCATACTTTTTAGCGGTGTGAAATCTTTTGCATTCTGCATTAAATCGTTTCTTCCGACGATGACAATAACATTTCTAATTGTGCTTAATTGTGGATAATCTCCTCCAAGGGCGCTTATAGCATCGTTGATAGTGGCTCCACGGCATGAATGTATTATTACGTTCTGTTCTTTTGAGAAGACCGGGTGCTTTAACGGAAACGGTACATGAAAGTGCCAATAATGAGCGTGTCTGTGCTTTCTCTAATTTTTTCAGGGTTGGTTGCGCCTTTTTTGATATGAATTATTACTGGGCTCTGGAGATGTTTGCTGTTATTTAGAATGCGTTTCAGGTACAGCTTCAGATGATTTTTCTTCTTGCGATAATTCTTCTGGTATCAGTGTGGTTAATTTATGGAGCAATCCATGAAGCGTTAATAATTCTTCGTTACTTAGCACATGTGGAAAGACTTGAAGAAAGGAATAAACAAATAGAGAGAATTCAAGCACAACAACCTGCTAAAGAAAAGTTCTCAACGCCTGTGTCCAGTCCTAGGCCTTCTCAGTCAGAAGAAAAACCGAAGAAAGTCCAAAACCAACCCCTGTCTTATCTGCCAGTCGAAAGGACCACCTTCGCAAGCAGAGTGGTAGTCGCTCGTCCCCTCTGAAGAGGAAGGACCACCTCTCCTCTGCTTGAATCCCCAAGTAAAGTTCAGACACCATCGAGTCCATTTTCTAACAAGTCGCGTAAGGTCAACAGTAGTAGTCCGTCTATAATGGGTCCCACTGCATTTAGCAAACTTGCCTCACAAACCTAAGTCTCAACTTTTGTCTAATAAATTAAATGTCAATGGCATTGCAAACCTCAACGAACTTGTAAAAATAGTAGAAAACTTAAGCATAAATAACCTTTCTTCAAGAAACGAAAATTGCAGGCATAACATCTGCAATGGAAACCTACTTACATAAAAAGGGCTTTTCTTGCTACAAGTCAGAAAAAACTACAGTAGGAAAGGGCGGCCTTTTAGCATTATGCAATTCTAATAGCCCACAACTAACTTTAAAATTTCAAAGTCCCACTGTCCAAATTTTTTACCAAAAACAAAACAAATTAATTTTAATCAACCATTACCTAGGGAAGGATGATTTAAAGACAAAATCAATTTCATTAACCGTTCACTAGCCTCCCTAAGTTTTTATTCTTTGCTAAGTGCAGGAGATTCTAATTGTTTCTACCTAAATGGGGACGCACATCACTCCCTTACATCATCTAATTTTTACGTTAACTAGATATAACTATCTCAATAATAACTTTATAGGTAAATTGAATCTAATTGACACCGCTGCTTTTACGGAAAACTTTTACCATACCTACTTCAATACTACTAATATATACTCATCTCGTATAGATCATTAAATATTGCCAACTCTAGAGTGCTACAATTGAACTTTTCCGATCATAAACCTTTGATGACGACATTTCGAACCGATAAACCGAAAGGACCAGGTGTCTGGCGCATGAAAACTAATCTGCTGAATTATAATTATCATGAAATTGCATCACTTATTACTTATTTCTTAGATAATGCAACAACTGCTAATATTCAAATTAAATGGACATTAATGAAAGGAAGGGTTAAAAGCTTTCTACAAGCTAAGCAGAAAACCATTGAATCAAATCGCTTTTATAAGGCCAGATACTACGAAAAGCAACTAAATTTTCTGTCCCAAGACATGTATAACTATAACGAACCTAAGAATTATTTCGAAACCAATCTGCGTAATATTCAAAATCTACAGGCCCAGGACGAGCTCCAGTACATTAAGAACACTGACATGAGGTTAATGAAGGCAGCACTAAGGACATAAAAAACTATATTAAGAAGTCAATGGATAAATTAAACATTGAGCGCGTAAGATTAGATAATAACCGTTTCTCAGATGATCAAGATGATATCATTAACACTTTCACTGATTTTTATAAGAATCTTTATAAAAAACCTGATACTTGCAGTGAAAATAACAATTGGATATATTGGCAAATTTCATTAGATGATAAAAACGTTTTGAATCAAGAAATATCCATTCATTGACGAAATTTACCAAGCAATTGATAAATTAAAAAATTTTCCTTGCATAGATGGCCTTAATGCTGCCTTCTACAAAACCTTTTCCTCAATTCTCGCCCCACATTATTTATTGCTTCTAAAATCTATACTACAAAATGGCCAAATTTCTCATAGTATATCAGGCAGATCATGGATAGGATTTAAATTTTATAATAACGATTATACAATAAATCGAAATTAGTAAGCTATCCGTAGTCAGTGTATTTTTTAGTCAGTGTTTTTTTATTTATTTCATTTTTGTTATTATTGATTTTTTTGTACATAGTAGTTAATGACGCTATTCATTTGAAATATCAGTAAAATATTGTAAAAAATTCAAATGAATATAGATTATCTTATCTTATCTTATCTTAAAAATGCAATCATTAAACTACTACCAAAAAAGGGAAAAGATCTCGATCATCTAAAGTTCTGGCGACCTATTTCTCTATTGAACATGGATTTAAAAATTTTATCGCATATTCTAAATCATAGATTAGCGCCTCATAAAAGCGAGAAACTCATCCCTAAATATCTCAACTATTCAATGCATTATAGATATATGTCGAATAAACAATATTGATATGGGATAACTTAATATTGATTTTAATAAAGCTTATGATTCAATTGATCACGACTATTTTTTTAACACATTAAAAAAACTAGGTTGCCAGAAATTATTTTGAATCTCATTCGTGTTCTATAATCAAACAACAAATCCTACCTGTTAATTGGTTTTCTTTCTCCAGCAGTAATGCCCCATGCCATGTATGTTGTTGAACTTTGCAATAGAACCCTTCCTAAATCAAATACGATACTCACATCAAATTCAGGGATTTACTTACGAGAACATAGAAATAAAATATCTTGAATTGGCAGACGGTATCACTTTAATTGCATCAAATTCTGACAGTTTAGTTAACTACTTCAAACACCTGGACGAATTTAGCAAAATCAGCGGATTATCTATAAATAAACAAAAATCCATCTTTACGGGCATAAACAAAGCAAAAGAATGGTCTAACGATTGTACATCTATTAACAATGATAAATTTCTAAGTGACAATAAAATGCGAATTAATTTCATAACAAATCACAAGATGTCCATTTTTGCCAAAGCTAAGGCTATTAATGGGCTTTTATTAATCAAACTATTATATCAAATTCAATATTATCCTTTATTCTCTTTAAGCAATTCAATCCAATGCGCAATCAATAATGCTGTATGGAAAACCAATGATCACTCGAGGCCTACTAAGCTATTCAATTACGAAATATCTACTATTACCAACTGTCATATAAGATAAATATTATATTTACTATATTAAATGCAGAGTGGCATCCCATAAACAAACTGTATTCTAAAATCATTACGAAATTTACACCAAGAAACAATCTACAGGACATGCTTTGAAATATCATCTTACCTAAGTCTTTCAAAACTATATGCCCCCNCCCCCCCCCCTATTGTCGAGTACACTCTCAATTCTACGTCGCCTAAAATTTCAATTGAACCAAAATGGCTGTAGTATGCAACTAGGCGCGATTATAAAAAATCCTAAAACGTACGGGGAACCATTTCAATTTTACCAAGATATAGAACCCAAAAGTCTGCAAAACTATAATACGCAAACGGGGTTTTACCTTACAATAAAATTCATCCATCAAAGGCCAAACTTTAACTGTCATTTCTATGAACCAGATATATCAAGAATCTTTGATAAGGCTTCAAGCTATTGGCTTATTACTAAGTTTTCAATGCAAAATATACTTCAAAAATTAAGAAATTCTACAGTACGCTCTTATTATAAAACAATCATATATAAGGTCACCCTGATTCGAATCATAAATCGCGATAAATTTTACTTTTCTAGATTAATTGAGACGCCATTATGTAGATTATGCAAAATAGAAAATGAAAACCCCCAAACATCTAATATTTCATTGTACAGCCAGAATACCACAAAAACCTGCAGACTTCAATATATTTTCAGACTTACTAAGTACATCAAATTTTCACGAAACCATAGAATACTGCATTAAAAGCATTGCCCTGCCAAAAGACCAGCAGACATTATAGCTGTGGTTGCTACATATTTTACACATGTAAATATATTTTAACCCGTAAAACTTTTTGAATGAATATCTATGTATTTATTACTTTGTTTTAGTTCTGTTTAGTTGTTGTTGAATCTTGAAAAGCAAATTTAATTTGATTCCCATATTGTGCATACAAAAATTACTAAAAAAAATGGAGAAAAGTCACAAAATATCAGGTTCTGCCTATTTGATTTGAGCTCAAAATCCTATTCTAGTTGTTCTTGGGGTAACAAAATTGCCTCAAAACTTAGTTTAACCGCTAAGATAGAATTAAAGAATAATGAATGTTTCAAAAATTTCATAGATCGACATTAAATCATTAGACGACATTTTAATTAAGAACAAAAGATCAAAATACATTCAAAATAATTGTAAACAAAAAAGATGAATATAAATACAAACAAAATTTACCGAAAATATTATAAAAAAATATAAAAATATGTAATTTGATGAATATTTGTAAATTTTATAGTGGGAAACTTTTTGAAAATGGCAGCGGCATGCCGAAACATGTTAAATAAATGATGCGTTTCTTTTTTAAATTGTAAACATTGCTTTAATATCCACACTGAAAAGATGATTAAGGACCTAGGAAAAACGTCAAAAATTATAGGAAAAGTTAGATGTGTATATAGGAAAAAGAACTAAATTTAAACTAAAATCAACAACCGAACAAACAAATAAATGTAATAAAATTTATCAAATAAAATGCAGTTGTGGTGAAAATTATATTGGTTTTGAAACGAAGATATTACATCAAGATCAAGTTATTTAAAAATCATTGAGAGCATTTTCATAAATCCTTGCAATCAAGTTTAAACACCAAAGAGGAGTATAAATTATATCTACCATTATTTGAATTTAGAATATGAATTTTTAATATAAAATATAGTAAATTTATAGAGGGCAATATTTGCAAAATACTGGCGAGCGTTAAGATTATTTTTGCCAAAAGTTAATTTTATTAGATATTTATCAAATTGTATGTAAACTGTTTTCCTACAGGTAGACGTTACTTTGACAAAATCTACACATTTACATTCAAATTAGTATTTTGCGGCCAATGCAATTTTCTTACCTTTAGCCGGCCGTTGGCTGTAAGTATTTGGCCGTAGCCGGCTGAAATGCTTTATCCATACCCGCCGTTAGCTGTGATTTTTTTTGCCATGTTCGGAACTTTTTACTACTACTAAGTAAATACTGCAATTTTCAATAGAACTATTAAAACATGCTCATAGTTCGAGCAATTAAAAAAAATTGTCAAAGTTTTAAAAACAAATATACAAATAATAATAATCATGGAAAAAATTATACATCATAATGTTCAGAAATGAATGGTAGCCGGGATTTGGACAGTACAACAAATCGTTGGTTGCGGACGGCAGATGGCTGCGGCTACGGCCGACTAATGCATCCCATAAAACTTTATGTCAATGACATATGTTCCTCTATTAGAAAAGCTTAAGCAACTTGGAGTAAATCAAATATACACATAGCTACAGTACATATAATTTACTTCAAGTAAAGGATGCAAATATTTTAGAAAAATGTTGAAAACAAAACGTCGAAATAAACATTAGAATTATCAGTACAAATTCACATTAAAAATACAATGGAATCAAATTAATAAATTGTATACTAAACAGCAGTAGAAAAAACTAAAGAGAAGGCTTTAACCAATCAGGATCGGAGTCTCCACTTAAAGTTGACATCGGCCTAAATCATAGTTGGCTATTCTAAACAATTGTTCGAGGAATTTTGTAACAAATATAAAATAAAATTTTAGTCAAAAATCTCTCCTGACTTGGCTATAAAACTATCAAAGGAGATTATGTGACGGATTGTCTATGAGAAATAATGAAGTTTACAAATAATACACATACCTGCCTATTAGCGTGCAAGTAGCAAGAAAGTAAGCAAATTCGCAAGCATCTCTTTATTTACTAATTTTGGAAAATTTTTCATGTTAAAAACATTTTAACAACGGATTTTAATATTTTATGAAGAAAATGTTAAAAAATAATATGTTAATCATACTGCGTTTAATAAGTCTATAAAAGTTAATTCCATAAACAACATTTGCAAAGGAAAATATAAATAAACTGTTTAATCAGTAATATTTTCATTTGACACACTGAAAAGTTGCAGAGTATAGTTCATTTGTTGGTATATCAAATATACGAAAATACTTGTTCAGACTTGTCAACTAGCCGAGCCGAGCCGAGCTTGAGCATAGTATTTGATATACAACGA
>CABFPE010000049.1:1825740-1855841 GCA_900660155.1 Hofstenia miamia
CTGATAAAAGTCGATAGTCTGAACGGTACTAAAACTAGTCGAATAGCTACTTGAAACTAATTGCTTACTTCTCAAGTAGGAAACAGTCTTCCAAAACGTAAATTATTGTCGTTGAAATATTTCAACTTCAAAATATGTAAACATTGTTTACATTCCAAGACAAACCAATCCATAAACAGATGTTGTTGTTTTTCTTACTGTCAATCAAAAGATGATAATTTATCATTTGATAAAAAATCGATAGTCTGAACGCTCTTCCAACTCCGCTTCTTCTGATAAAAAATCGGATGATAAAAAATCGCCAATGTGAACGAAAATAATTGCATTTTCGATTAAAATCTGGTGATAAAAGTCGATAGTGGGAACACACCTTAAGAAAAAAATTTCACAAAATTCTTACATATCGAGGCCTTGCATCGGTTCTAAACAGAAATATAGTAAAAAATATACAAGTGGAAAACAATACTTGCGTGAGCATACGGATCAAGGGGATCAGCATGCGCGTAATAATGATATTGAGGGTCGAAACTTGTTGGCGGCATTCCAGAGTCACCGGAAAACAACGGCCTAAATAGTTATATTGCAATAGATTTATTTCTAAATTAAGAAATCCAAAATATTTAGATGAAAATTAGTTTATTGTCTGAAAATTACAACATAAAACTAAAACTAGAGGCAAAATTACTTCAGAAATTTGAAACTGCATGAAGTGTCATAACCAGCTTTATGTTGTTCTTACAAAATAAAGAAATTTTAATATATAGAAAAAGTATTTACTGTATAGTGAAAAATATCAAAATATTTAGTTTTAAATCCCAGCTCTACACTTTTTTATTATGTGAAGCTCCTAACAGTATAGGAACATTAATCAATTTAGATGGTATTAATGTTTAAAAAGAAAGGAGAACAAGACATATGGTTAGGCAGATAGATAATACTTATATCTGTTACTCATTAGTTTGAAATTTACTACCCCAAATTTCAGGGGCGTAACCAGGATTTTCTGACGGGGGGACATCATTGCTATTCCCTAATGAAAAAATATACACTAAAAAATGCATTTCACGATCCTAGATTTTAAATTTTTGAATTTTTTAAGAAAAGTTTTTTGATTTATCCAGTCAAAATTAAATTTGGAAACCTGACGGGGGGGGAGCATTCCATCATGTCCCCCCTGGGAACGCCACTACCACCTTTTTTACAATAAATTTATGTACTAAATCACACCTAAAATTGGTATATAAGTATGAATGTGTAGCACAGAGTTCCAATTATTTTATTAAAAGATTTTAGTAATTATCACTGATAGTAAACGGTGTTCGGAAAACAGGATAAAATTTAAATTTAAAACCATATGAATGGTTGAAATATACATAAATGTATAGACTACAAGTACACCATCCTAAAAAGTCATTAGGCAGTTCAATAAATTTAAGATTCCAAAGATTTATTGCTGCTTTGGATATGCTAAGTAACAAAATATATTTAAGTTGAATGAGAATGAACATGTATCGTATTTATTACTACGAGCTATGGATAAAATTTTTGAATAAATTTTTTGGCAGTTTACCTGTCTATTACGCCGGAGTAATTGTTGGGCTGAAGAGGTGCGACTTGATTAACTTGTGGAATGTGTCTAGGTGCGATTCCATTAAGCACCTCAGGAGGCTAAAACATCATTCTAAGATTTATAAAAAAATCTACATTTACAGACTATCATTAAAATTTCCCAACTGAAAAACTTAAAAATACAACGAAAACTAAAACAGTGCTACGTGAACAAATCCAAAAAATATATAATTCATATGATTCTATAAACTAAGTTACAAAAGTAAATGAATATGATATACTAAGATTTATATACAAAACAAAGCACAAACGTCTAAAAGGACTAAAATCTTAGACACTCTTTATGGTTTGAGATCTTTTGAAATAACGGCTAAAGGTGAGATTTGATTAAGTTTCATAATTATTCAATATCGTAAGACAAATGTTACGCAAAATCAAATTTTAAAAATAACATGCTAAAAAATTCAATACGAAATTGCACTCATTAATTAAAATATTTTGAAAATAATATAAAAATTCCATGAAAAAAGATCTAAGTGCTTTGAATAAAAGCCTAAAATACAAATCATGCAAATCTAGGCACACTCTAAATACCTCAAGTAGGGCTCCTCTAGATTGCTACAAGATTTTAATTTAAAAAAACACTGAATAAAACATCTTACCACATTCTTTGGGTCCTTTTCACCAGAGAAATGGATCTGTAATTCCTTTTCTTTCTCGCTAAATAAAAATTTAAAGAATATACCAAGATTGTATGCATGGGGACATCTCAATGATGATGAAGTTGACATTGAAAATCCCTCCGGAAATCGTTAAAATTTAGTAAAACTAACCCTTAAAATGCATTTTACCATCTTAAATTTTAATTTTTACATTTTATAAAGTATTTTAATTCAAGAAATATTTTTGGTAAGGATCATAAAATGGGTCTATGGCCCTAAAATGGGTCGAATGGAAAATAATTTAAATAGGATCAGGCTATATTTAAGGTCCATGTCCATTTGAAACGCTTCGCAAGTAAAAAATTTGGGATAAGCTGTACAAAGACCCAGCAATAAAACAAGAAAAAGAATAAAATGTATAAAAATATGAAAATAAGTGAGAAACAAAAAGAATCTGAAATTGTAAAAATGCTTAATCCTGCGAAGGATTTAATTTCCTTACATCTTTTTGGCCAGTTCTTGTGCGCGAATTTGTTCTTCTAAAGCACGCTTATATTCCAGTTTACGTTGTTTCTCCGATGAAGGATCTAAACAAGATAATAAAAGCAATGCTTGAATTGAGTTTTTTACCTGGTGGGCCTCCAGGAGGTGCAAAAGTAGGCTGCACTCTTTCTTGAGGATAACTTCTAGGTTCAGTTGTTCTAAAAGCAAGGAATAAAAAATTTGGCCACAAAAACGCTAGAAGATATCATAAGAAAAAATTAACACATACATTACAGAGGGCATCTGTGGTTCGCGTTGCTGCCCAAACTGGTTCTAAAGGAATATTAGATGTTAAATGATTTTACAAATGTTACCATTAAGTTGTTATTCATAAACATATCTCCAGCCATATATGGACCAGGATCCAAGAATTGAAGACTAAAATATGGGAACATCAAAAGAAGTAAAGAATTGAAAAATTCAAAGAAAATATAGCTCAACGATATCGAGAATCGCTCTTAAAATTTAAAAAAATGTGAAGCAGTACTTTGGGTCGCCAAGAGTCGTTGCATTAGCAGTGTTTCTTTGATCATAACTGAGATCATCTCTTAACCGCGCTCTTCTTTGATGAAGATCGAAATCAAGTACATCCATTTTTCGATCAAATTCGGGATCAATCCGTGTGCCCCGTGGAGCTTCGTATGATTGAGGATATGCAGGAACGCCAAAATTAGACACGTTATTTTGCCTAAAGAACGTAACTCTAATGACATGCATCTATAATGCATTTCTAATGAAATGAAAAACACAGTCACCCATTTCTAAAATATTTCTTATTTAAGCTTAAAGACGACCGTTAGGCTTTAAAATGGCCACCTACAAATGAAAGTCTTCACTTTTGTTATTAAAAAATAGATGAAATCAAAATAACAAAGATCTCTATAGTTTCAAAAAAATTAATTTAAATATTACAACATGTGTGCAATTCAAAAATAAAATAAAACTTTTATTTAAATGCTTTTATATAGAAATAAGATCTTAAGGGATCAGAAAGTATTGATTCGAGTCGCACATGGTATCATAGGCCTTAGTGCGAGTGGCTCATCATTTGGTAAAATATCTACATTCGTTTAGGCAAAGTTTGCAAACAAAGAATCTAAACAACTTCAAAGACTAAAAATATTAAAAAATTTAGTTCGGAAAAGTAAGTCTTGATTTCTGTGATATGGGATGAAATGGTCCCAAAGAATTCTAACCTAAGAAAAGTCACATCTAAGTGCAGCGTTCTTCGATGGTAAAAATTTATTCAATTATATTCGAATTTCAAAAACGTGGTCAGTTATAACTTAGCAGGCAGTTTTGTGACATATCAGATTCCAGCCAACTTTATAGAAAAATGCATGCAATCAGAAACAGCGTCACATCTCAGACACACACTTACCAAGCTTCTTTAGCCTTAGAAAAGGGACTAAATTAGATACGATTTATATGCAAGACTAATAAATCATGTCCGAGTCAATAGCACAAAATGATAGACGAAAAATGCATTCCATTCTCTGAACGCTTCTTTTTCTTAACCCTAATCCTCACAACCTTTTTATGTACGTTGGTTTCACAAGGGGGAGGGGGGTAAAAATACCCACAGCTTTATTTTTTGATATAGTAATTCTACTGTCATGAAGTTTGGCACAAAACTACCATGGAATAAAAAGTTTGAAAAAATTTCAAAAATAACATTTTTATCCAGACCTTTTTGCTGACATCAGTATTTTTTGCAAAAAAATTGGCAAAAATGCTAAAAGGTGTCTTATGTCAAAATGGTTTTTGGGCAACTTTTAATCTTTTTCTATTCAAAACACAAATTATAAGGTCTAGTAATAACTTAAGGCATATTAATTTGTAGTTATTAACGCTGATGTCAGAATTTTTTTGTTTTTGTTGAGTATTTTTATTTTTCTATATTAAAATAAATGTCAATCACCGTTAACAATATAGTCATAATTCCTTAACAAAAAACACTTTCACCCTAAAATTTTCACAGAATGTATAAAACTAAGTTTAATGCGGTGAAAAGTTCAGCCAACCTTTCAAATTAGACCTAAAAAAACTTACTAATAAAAATTAACATGGGAGAAGATAAATTTACCCCCTTCCTCTCGTGAAGAATAGGGTTAATATGCTGTCTTGCTAATCAACCACTATGCATGCAAAACTATCTAAAAAGTCATTCGTGAAGTACCTTTTTGATGGGAATGACGGACTGAGGGAATCAGGAAGTCCGTTTAAATACCTGAAATTCTCAATTCATTTTTATCAAATTGATTACCCTTACCGATACTGGCGTTCTTCTTCCCTTTTCTGACGAACCATATCTTCGTAGTCCGTGTAAGGCACAATGTAGCCCGAACCCTTCGGTGGCTGGGAAAATAGCTAAGAATTTTATCAATCATAATATATATCTAAAAGTTAAAAAAATTGAATTTTATGGAATTCTTAGTAAATAATCCATAGTTTTTGACAATTAGTGCACACTGCAAATACATTGCAAAGTACAAAAAAATACTAATAAAATAAGACATTATACTTTGTGTTAATTCTTGAGTTGAAAAACAATCATCAACAATTTTGGTAGAATTAAATTTCCTTTCTTTATGGCGCCTTAACTTAATGGCATGCAAAGATTGTTTACTTATAATTTTTGTAGGTTTTGTTCTAATTTATAAGAGCTTTGTCAATGAGCCAACTAAAAAAATGTGTTTATCACTACTATTAATATATATATATATATATATTAAAACTAGATAAAAACTTAAAAATCTACGTAACACATTCCTTTTCTTCTTCACAGGGCCAAGTTAAAAAATCCAAAATAGGTTTGAGAAACTTTAAAGTCTCAAAAATACACTTGATTGATTTATGCAAGCCAAGACCTACTGTAATCAACGCCTGTTGCTTTAAGATCCAGCATTTGAATTATTTAGAAACAAACGTAAAGAATTCGCATTTTTATCCATATCTATGTCTATCGCTTTTTCAAAACTACTTTCAAATAGAATGAAGGATGCAAAAAACAGGAATTTCATAATTTGAGATCAACAATTGGATGTACTATCCAATGCACCTGAAGACATCCAATTGGTGGATGCCACATTATTCTAGTTTTATAATTCCAATATTTGACATGTTATGTATATGAAAAACAGTAACAAACTCGTCAGATGCTATATGCCTAAATTAATGAGGAATATCAAAGTTTACATTGGGAACTGGGGCAGCAGAATTTTGAACCATTATTTCCGGTTGTTCCATTGGGAGAGGTTGCTGAGGTGCGATTGGGCCCGCTCGTTTATCAGCTTTACGTCTCGCATCGTCTGCCTGTTTCTTTCGTATGAATTCATTGTATTCTCGATTTCGCTCCTGCTTCATTCGATTCTAAACAACACGGAAATAATTTCTACAAAACTCAATTTATTAAGAATTAATCTCCCAACTAATGGGCGGAAAGTATTAGTGCTGTGTTTTAATTGGAAATGAGAGACATTTGAAACCTGAAGTTCTCGATCAGGATCCTTATTAGGCATAAACTCTCCGTAGTCAACCGCCGGCGACCTAGTACCACGAAATGGATTTTCTTCTTTTTGCCGTAAAAATTCGTTATATTCCCTGTTACGCTCATACGCCTGAACCATCTAAATTTTCAAAATTCATCAATAAGCATTGAAACTTATTTACTTGGCAATTATCACTTTATAGTGAAAATCTTCAACTAAAGTTAAATTCACTGACAGAAATTTCAGTTAAAAGGCAGGTTTTAAAAAGTTTTCAAAACGTATGTGAAAATACTACCTTAGCAGAAGAACGATCATCAAGTGGAAGCGAACCCATTTCGTTTGGATTCAAATCTTTGGCTCGTGGCTAAACCAAAGAATATAAGAGGCATAATTCTCAACTGTATAGTAAGTTAATTAAGTAAAAATTTAAAAGACTATTAGTGAACAAGTAAGCCAAGGTTGTAGCACAACTTTATTTAACAAATCATTTTAACAATAAGAGTAGGCCAAATGTACAAATTATAAATGTCAGACAAATTACTTGATCCCCCTTTGCAATGATTTCCCAAGGCACAGTACTAGGGCCAATTTAATTCGCAATAATGTAAATGACATTATAAACGTGTAAATCATAGTGAAATGTATCAATTTGCCTTATAATTACTGATAATGATGCATTTGCGGGCATGAAAAATTTACAAAATGATCTTGAAAATCGTTCTAGCTATTCACATCAAATCAAAAATCAATATTGAAAAAACTAAATTCATTATAATTTTCCCCCAATGCTGTAAAGGAAATAACAAACAAGCTCGAATTAACTTTTAACAGCATTCAGATAAACAAAAGTGATCATGTTGATACTGACAAAGATATAAAATTTAATAAATTTCTCCTAAAAATGACTTCTGACGTTAGATACCAACATCACCTCAAAAAATTTTGGACCAGATTATCACGTTCAATTATTACATGCATTTTGTTTATCGCAATTACATTATTGTTTATTATTATTTATTAATTTTAACACAAAAAAATCGCTATTTATTATCAAAAACTTTTAATTGGTTATTAAAAACTATATCAAGTACAATTCCATGCAACTTCAATTTTATTTAAACATAATTATGGCCGAGAATCAATGACTTTTCTTGGTAATTACTTAAAAGTATATCTCATACATATATTTCCTATACTTGTTTTCATCGAGCAGCCTCTAATATTTGGAAAAATTTAGGCAATGAAATTAGAGTAGAAACAAATTACAAAAAAATAGAAAAAAATTAAAAATTACGTTTTTCACCGAAAAAACACAATTGGAGACACAAGCATGCTAATCACATTTACCGATTTCTTACTCTGAGGTCACCACATACATAGACACAAACCAAGTTATTATTATTGTATATTATATATTTAATTGTAACTTAATTTTAACTTTGTGCAAATATATTGCTTTGACTCTCATCACAAAAAATAACTATGGCCTTACATTTGGCAATTGTGTATCAAGACTGTAAATCATAATAGAGAAGAAAAACTGAATTATGCATTCAAATCAAAATACAAAATTCCAAGAACTAACTCTAAACTATTTATGAGAACAAAGGGGAAAATCAGTTGCTAAGGTTTATCACAGAAGGCACTATCAATAATATACTCTGCAAAAACCTATCAAAACGTTTTGTAAAATTTTTGAGCCGATGCCTGCGTTCGCCCATTGAGATACATAACGTGGTTACTCATGATCAGGTTATCCATTTATATGGAAACAAAAATATTACAAGCAAGTGTCCACTATTTAAGTTTAGTTAGAAATATAGTTATTCCACTTATTTTTTTTATCTCCATACACTGAGTGAGAATGCCATGGAAGAAATATTTCTCCAATAATGCTAAATATTTAACCCTAATTTGCAGTTCTATTGTCATATGTAAGGAGTACACGTCTAGTATATGTAAATATGAAGAATACATTAAGAGGTGACGTTCTCCTACTTCCTGCTCCTCCCTCCCTGACTTGGTTTCTGCTCTTACCCGGATCACATTTTGACGCTTCTGTGGTCGCTGTTCCGGTTAAACTGTCTGATCACTTTTGTTCACTTCAACCGGTCTGTCAATTCTTTTACTCCATCTGCTTGTCCTGCTGCTCCTCAATATGCTCGATCTAACAGTGATCTTGCATCTCTAAATGCTGCTCTCTTTTCTTCATTCACCTTTTTAATGACTCTTTCTTTGCTGATGATTGGTACACCTTTCTTGTTCCTTGTCGTCAGAAAAAGCGATTTCTCTCCATTTCTATTAATCATCCCTTACTGCACACTCATTGAATAAACCCGAATCTTTAGAACGCCATTCCGGTCCTTCCGATTCTTCGAAACTCTCTTTTCTCATAGAAGACGCAATCCACTTCATGGAACTCGACAAAATCTCTCTGCAATCCAGCTTCTCATCTAGATATCTTCAAAACTCTTATTATTTCTTGTATTCCCTTCATTCCAAACCAGACCTGCCGAGCTTGAAATGGAACCATCCTTCTGCTCACTCGGATCTTGAGAAAGCTGATCTCTTCAATGCCTATTTTGCCTAGAATTTCTCTGATTCTATTTCTCTCTGCCCTGGCCCGCCTGCCACCTTTCCGATGATTCGCCTGAGTGACATCGTCTTCAACGCCCATGATATTTCCCTCATGCCTAAGTCCTGCAAGTTGTCTGGTCATTGCTATCCTGACGGCGTCCCATCATTGTCATTCACGAAACCTCCTCAACTCTTTCCAACCACTTAAAGCATCTCTTCTCCTACATTTGATTCTCTAAGCGTTTTCCGCCTTGCTGGAAAACATCTTGGATCTCTACGCTGTTAAAATCCAATCAGCAAAAACGCTGCCGTAAAACTTGACTTGTTTTTACTTGTTGTAGTGCCTGCCTTCAGCGGCTAAATAAAGTCATTCATTATTATTATTATAAATATTATTAAAATACTAAATCCTAAAGACCTTGAACGTGTCCAATGCCATCTATCCTAACATGGAAATGTACAAATTAGTTTTAGCAAAAAAGAAAGCGTTGGAATTTTTGATAATAAGCACAGAATTAGGGAAGAAATACCTTTTCTACAAAATTTTTAGTATCACTGCGTCTTTCTTGTTGAAAACGCTTTTTCTGATTTTCATACTCTCCAAGAGGAAGACCCGACTCAACATCATCTTCAAATACTATAACATTACAAAATGATTAAAATAATAATGAATTTCGATCGCACCTAATTTTTTTTGTGGCTTTTGCTGCGGTGGAGCACCGGGATGTATATCTAAATGTCGTTCTGCTGGACTCTGATAACTCTAAATTATAAAACCAACACATTAATGAAACATGACATTACATGTGGAAATACTTTCTTGTTATGCTAAATTGGAAGAATTGTATATAGAAATCAATACTCACAGGCTGATATGTTTGAGCATTGAGCTCCTTTCGTTCATTTGCAAGTTTTATTTTCTGTTCTCTTATAAAATTGTCTAAATCTGCTTCTTCCATTCATCACAAACCCACGCATATCATTCTGAAAAAACAAATGAAGATAATAAATGCATCAACGAAATCGATATTTTTGGAAATTATATATACATGTAGTTATATTTGTACATATTGTAATGGTAATAATGTAATATGTAGGGTGATTATATTTTAACCTAAAAATGATTTTTTAACTTTATTTATCTACATTTTAACTTATTTTACCCTAATCCCAAATAAATATTAGGTCTATTAGACAAAACTTTGAATATTTTATCGTGTACTTAGATTCACTTCAGAATAAACCTTTAGTGATTTGTCTATCTGAGGCGTGGATAAACGAAAATTTTAACAGTAACATATTCAAACTTTCTGAATATTTTCCACTAATCTTTGAAGCAGGAAAATGTCGTAATGACGGCGTAGTCATTTTTTGTTAATAATACCATAACATTTGACAAAGAACAAGTTGACTAAATATTGTTGGTCTGGCACAAAATGGGGTATCGTTTCTAGGATTCTGTGTTTATATTTTTTCTTCAGAGAATAAAGCGACCTTTTGTAAAGACTTAGACAGTTTCTTACTATCCTACACTCAAATAAAATTGCCTGTCTTTAACTCTTTAACCAATGTTTATTATAATACAATTCACGGACATGGGCTTAGCCAATTTGTGGTAGAATCAACTAGATTAACTAAGAACAGTGCAACCTTACTCGATCATGTTCTTTACAATAATGCGTTTGCAATTTTGCAAGTTGATGTAAAGGAAGCCGATTTAACTGACAATTTTGCCATTGAAATAACATTACCATTTAAAACACATGATAGTGGTAGTTCAATGTTCACCATAAAGGAACATATAGTTTAAAAAGATCAATTGTTAACAAGCAGCTTCGTGAAACACTTTCAACTAGTTTCAATGATCTTGATTTTTCACAGTACTTGAATACGGTTTTTGCACATTCATTGAGACCTTAACAAATATAGTGGAATGATCAAAATATGTTTCTTTCCCCTCCAAATCCATGAAGGAAGGAGTTTTTCCCGAAACTCTGAAAATTAAAAAATTTACTCCTCTACAAATCAGGTAAAAAGACAGATGCAGAAAATTATCGATCAATTTCCGTACTACCCGTAATCAGTAAAATATTTGAACGTATATTTTTTGATAGATTTTATGGATTTTCAGTAAGAAAAAATTATTGTACAATAAGCAATTTGGATTTAGATCAGGATACAGCACCATTTATGCACTCGCTGAATTATTAGAAGACATTCGCCAAGATAACAACTCAATGTTCACGTCTATTTTGCTAGATCTTAGCAATGCTTTTGATTAAATTAGTCATTCAATCTTAATTAAAAAGTTGGAACGTTATGGTGTTCGGGGAATATGCTTGAATTGGTTCATTTCTTATTTAAAGAATAGGAAGCAGTTCGTAAAGATACAAGATGCTGAAAGCGAATTGGCAAAAATATTTCACGGTATTCCTCAAGGTTCTATACTTGGGCCGCTTCTGTTTATAATATACATTAATGACTTACCGAACTCCTGCAAAAACATTCTACTGTATGTATTCGCGGATGATACAAACTGTGTGTATAAGCAAACAAAAGATCAAAAGAAAAATAACCTAGATTCGGTTCTTAATAAACTTTTTGAGTGGATGTCGCAAAAGAGACTTTCTTTGAATACATCAAAAACTTAATTGATAAACTTCTTTAGGTGCACTGCGGGTGATTTAACAATAGATAAACAAACTGTATAAAACTCAAATCATGTAAAATATTTAGGAGTTATTATAGACAAGATGCTTAATTTTTAGGAGCATGTAAGCTGTATTAAAGGAAAACTGGGCAAACACATTTATACTTTAAAAATGCTAAAATCGATGGTTTCAAAAACATTCTTCTTAAATAATATAACAATTATGTTAATCCATCTATTCTGTAAGAATTACTAATTTATGGATGTACATCAAAAATAAATTTGGAACCTATTCATAAAATCCAAAATAAATTTCTCCGAATTATTTTCTGTAAGAAGCACGCTTATCCTTCTCGTAAACTTTTTGAATAAAGTAAAAACTATCCGTTTATGAGTGCTATTGTTTTGAACTCATCAAATTCAGTTTGCTAGCAATGAGGTGGGAAAAACCATCTTTTTCGTTAAATAATCTGTATCAAAGGATTGAATCAGCTTTTCAAACCAGGAGTTCACAAAAAGCGCTTATACCTAAGTAAAAATGGGAAAATAACAATCAGAAGAATTCTCTTAGATTGAGAGGTACTAAATACTTACTGAAGCGGGATTTCATTCTTTCACATGTTTCTCAGCTCGATCAACAACAACAACAACAACAAAAGTCTAAATTAAAGATTCATACAAGAAGGAATCCATATTTACAAATATCGTAAATAGCGGTTGGGAAAAATTGACAATTCCCATTCAGTCCGTGCCTTTTGGCACGATGGCAATCGGGCTCTCAGTCCTGCGAGTGAGTATGTCGTACGGCAAGGAATAATGTCTTTAAGATGTCTTTAAGAGGATGATCGTCATTCCGTATAACATTCTCATAAAGCCTCTGGTCTTTGTCTCAGAATACCCGTATAAGTATGGATAATACCAAGCTTTACAGCGCGTTTTTGAACTCTGTCAATATGACTCAGTGTTGCACTGCTTTCACCGCCCCAAACTGTAGCTCCGTAAGTTAAAACTGGCAGGACAATTGTGTCATATAGATATTGCAGTTCATCAGCCCTAAGACCTTTATGTTTGAGCTTCCGGAGTAAGTAAACCAACGAAAGTCCCTTCTTTGATTTTTCAATGATGTGTGTCTTAAAACCGAACTTTGAGTCAAATCGCACTCCAAGAAGTTTCATGTCCACGACTCTAGGTATCCCATATATTTCACAAGGGGGTTGGACAAATCGCGCAAATTGTAAAACTATTTCATGGGATTTTTCACAGATAACAAACTGGTTCCTCTGACACCAGTGGAGGATATGGTCGATACCAAGTTGGGCATGATCTATATTGCCACGCCCGGCAAAGCATGGGGTTTTGTCGTCTGCAAATTTAACCATGGCTGCATCAGGAATATCTTCAATGTCGAGTTCAGCCGTACCCACGCTAAACATGAATGGACCTCCGACGGTCCCCTGTGGTACGCCCTGATTTACATATTTAACGGTCGATGATGAATCCTTAAAAGTCACATAGAAGCCCCTTCCAGAGAGAAAATCAGCGCACCAGTTGATCACGTAGGGGTTAATTTGAGGTCGCACTTTGGCAAGACCACTTATCACCAGGCTGTGTTGAATCTTATCAAATGCCTTGGATAAATCTAAGGAGATAATCCGAACATATTCATAGCCTTTCTTATAGAAATCGCTACAATAATTTTGCAATCTAATTAGCGCCGCTTCTGGGGATCCGTTCTGCCTGAATCCAAATTGGGTTTTCGGAAGCCACTTATTGTAACTGGATTTCACAAACTTGTGATAAACTAATCGTTCGAAGATCCTGGATATAATGTTGGTAATCGAAACAGGCCTCATATTCTGAGGACCAGGCGGCTTTCCTGGCTTGGGAATTGGCGACACACGAGAGAGTTTGAACTTTCGTGGTAAGACTTGCTCACGAAGCGACCGGTTAAAGAGATCCATCAACGGTACTGCTTGGTTGTGTGCATTGTCCTTGAGATCATAATTCTTTCAAATATCTTATTAAGAAACTTAAGTTTGTTGTTGCAAACGAAAATTTATCAGATCTGATTTTTAAGCTTGGTTAAATAGGTACACCTTGTAAGGGTTTATTGCCTATAGGAGGATCCCTCTGATTGGGAATAAAATCTTTTATTATTATTATTATTATTGTTAGCATTGACAAAGACATGCAGAGACACTTACATTTCTTGTATTTTCACACAAAATTATTTCCTTAGAAGCAATGCCCCATCCAAAAATGCAGGGCATATTAAATTTAAAGAACATGCTTTTATCATTTGAAAGTTTCTAAGTAAATCTTCCTTTTTCATGATTTCAACTATTAACTAAGACATTAGGTTCAACACGGGCCGGGCTACTATTGTGTTCATGCTAATATAAGACTTTGTAATTATTAATAAAATAACTCACAATTTTGTTGTTTTACCTGAATTCGTTAAATAGTACTTATACTACGGCATCGCAAATATTTTTGTATTCACTTTTATAAAACTATTTGCATCAATTGATATTTTCAGTAAAACAGAAATACTTTACATATTTTTCTTGTAGAGAAATATCATAATGATAAAATATAAAAAAAATTTTATCATTCGAAAAACGCCATGTTGTGTTGCCTAGTTATTATTAATTTAAAGAATTTGTAGGGGATGCTGTATAAGTTCGTAAAATTTGTGTTCGTAAAACTTAAGTTCGTAAATATAAGTTCGTATATTTGTATTTTCAATTTTAGAAAGAATGTTAAACAGTAATAAATACTAAATAATTTTTTTACGTTCAAATAAAATAATTTTTTGCTAAATGGAAAATTTTCAAATATCTAATAAAAGCCGACAATGTTATTTGACAAAATATATTTTTAGTTAATAGTTACAACGGAAACATTTATTCTTTAGAGTAAAAATTAGGATTTGTGACTGTAGTTTAATGTTCGGAATCAGCTCGATATTCAAATACAAGCAAAATGTACAAAACTTCTGAAATGATAANTAGTACTTATACTACGGCATCGCAAATATTTTTGTATTCACTTTTATAAAACTATTTGCATCAATTGATATTTTCAGTAAAACAGAAATACTTTACATATTTTTCTTGTAGAGAAATATCATAATGATAAAATATAAAAAAAATTTTATCATTCGAAAAACGCCATGTTGTGTTGCCTAGTTATTATTAATTTAAAGAATTTGTAGGGGATGCTGTATAAGTTCGTAAAATTTGTGTTCGTAAAACTTAAGTTCGTAAATATAAGTTCGTATATTTGTATTTTCAATTTTAGAAAGAATGTTAAACAGTAATAAATACTAAATAATTTTTTTACGTTCAAATAAAATAATTTTTTGCTAAATGGAAAATTTTCAAATATCTAATAAAAGCCGACAATGTTATTTGACAAAATATATTTTTAGTTAATAGTTACAACGGAAACATTTATTCTTTAGAGTAAAAAATAGGATTTGTGACTGTAGTTTAATGTTCGGAATCAGCTCGATATTCAAATACAAGCAAAATGTACAAAACTTCTGAAATGATAATTTGTAACTTTAATGGGTAACATGAATGCAGCAATCAAATGCAAAATATACATTGGTTGCAATGTTTCAAATTGCTATTTACTTTAAAAATGAAAAGAGAGCAATAATTAGAATTATAAATAACACATTTATATTGTAAATTAAGAAAGTAAAAATTGCACAATATTTTCAGCATTACACTAAATATTGAATTTACTTATGTTGTTTTTAATGGGTTCTTTATTTAAAATCTTTCGTACAAAAATACATTTTCCTACTATTGTACTGTTTCGGAATTTGAATAATTACTGCATTATTAATTCAAATATTCTATAATTTTCCCTGTATTTGAATATCAAGCTGATCGCGAATATCAGGGATGCAGTCACAACCCCATTAAAATGGTTTATAATAATTAAGCTCTTTCTTTCTTTCTTTCTTCTTTCTATATTTATTTTAGCATTTTCTTATGTATTTTATGGAGTTATTCAGTAAGGACCTGTCCCATGGAAAAAGGAAATGCTAAGCATACCTTGAAAAAATTTTAAATTTAATTGAAAGAATGGTATAAATTATTCATAATACCCTAATAGTAAGTATATGGTGGAGGTGCAGAATAAGGAACCCTTCTATGGGGGTGAATTTTGCTCGTTATCTTTTATATTAGTTTTTTGCTATATTTCGCGTCCATGACTTCTATGATTGCCATTTTTCGAAATAACCTTTCCTCCAAAATGAGTGCATGGGCGATCTCACTCATCGCTAGTATAATTTTGTATCCTTCAGGCACTTTCAGCTCTGGCACACTTCATCTATTGTAACACGCGGCTTATATTTAAGCGCGATAGCTTATAAAACTAGTAAGTAAAAAAAATATCTAAAAATTACAAGTATAACAGTATATTTAAGCAAATTTTGCCTTTCAACATATTTTCATTCTTGAAATCATCTTTCCGTCCTCTTTCCAATTTAATCGTGCTCTTTGGTGGCCAAAGTCACCCCAATTTTGTCTAAATGGAAGGGTTTTTGTTCACGTCTTTGTATTATATTGTCTTCAATGATGATGTATGTTCTCATCATATTATGCTAGCTGGTATTTAACAATTCTTTTGACAAGATTATTTTTTTGTAATTTGACCATATATTGGCAGACTCTAAGTTAGAGTTAGTACAATATATTATACTTACAAGTAGTACTTTCAATTAGTTTGAAAATTCATTTCAACATAGCCAATGATAAAAAATAAATTGTTCATATAATTCATTGTGTTCGAAAATACATGATTGGTGTATTAGAGTTTACGAGTTGCTAATTTTTTAGTTAAAAACATGTTTTTGCAATTTTCCCGACAAAAGTCACCCCATCTTGCGGTATACTAGTTAAGGGCCTTTTATGAGTCTATCAAGGACAAAGGCGTAATGGAAGCATGCCTGTCAAGGTTTGAAGATATTTTTAAACTTATAAGACACTGTTTTAAAGATTTTAAATGTTGAGAAATAAGACAGTAGTACTTTTAAAAAACCTACTATTTCTCACAACAATTATTATTAATGCTTGCAGCATTTAAAAAGTTAGTGCATATATTATATTTTAGTTTAGATCGCTAAAATATTCTCATTCAATTATTCAATTTAGTTAATTGCCTATTTCACACAAGAAACTTTAGTGTCAACATTGCCATTCAGTTTTTTTAAAATTTACTTCAATGATTACTTGTTCCATTCAGTCAGGTAAGGCTTAAATTTTTGTAGAAATATTTATATTAACAAAGGTAATGACCACAAAACAATAGTAATTGAACTATATTCTTCATCATATAATCCGTTGTTTTTAATTTCTATTAAAGAAAATAATTTTGCTAAAACAAATCTTTAGAACTTGTTCTGTTTTAAATGTAGTTTTGATTGACGACAAGGGTGATAAATATTTTATAATTGAAGAATATGTGCAATAAAATACGTGCTCTTGGGGCATCGGCCCATTGCGTATCACGCCAAAACATTTAACATAGTTCATTTGACCCGAGAGTAAACAGTTTAAGAGTGAAAACAAGATATTTGCCAAAAAGATACAATTAATCTACAAACGAAATATATAATATATAATAATAATAACAAATTTGTGTGTCTCTATGTATGTGATGAGAAATGTAAAAAATCAGTTAATGTGATCAACATGTTTGTTTCTCCGATTGTGCTATAAAAGAATAGATTCATTAATATTTCTGGGAATGTAATCAAGGTTTTATTGTTATTTTTATTATTTCATTCCTTCTCACAGCTTCACGCTGGTATCACTCTTAGCTCGCGTGCTCATCAATTCCCAGGGAGCCTGAGAGCGTTCCTCAGAACTCTAGTTGTTCCTCACAATGCTGTCTTTTGTACTACAGGCCTTGCCTACTTCGGTAATCTCCAAATATCTCTTCTTACTCACTGCTCCTACCGCTCCTACTACTACCGGCACTGCCTCAACCTTTAACTCTATTTCCTCTTTTAACTCAATGTCTATCTTCTATTTCTCTTTGTATCCTACATTTCTGTTATTTCGTCTGCTGTCTATCACTATTCAGGCTGTTCGTGCTGCCTGAAAATCTGGAAGTGCCTGGAAATTCAAGGGTACTGGCTTGAACAGCTTTTAGGAGCTGGAGCCTGATATTTTAAAAAATTCTCAACAAATTGAAGAAAATTAATTTTCATATTTGTGAATATATTGTAGCCCAGATCATATTAAATCCAGGGCATTGCTATCCAAAACCTCCTGAACCAGAGCTGGAGCTTTATTTTCATAAGATGGTGATACGGCGAGGGAGCCGGAGCAGCTTCATATTTGGGCCTGCTCTGAAACCCTGGTAGATAGGCATTATATGTAGCGCAGTATTTAGCACTTTTATCGATTTCAAGAATTTTACATCTAGCACATCTAATTGGTTTGCATCCAGCAGTATAGGTCTTAATTTTAGATTTGGCTCTGATAGTGCCCCAGAGTTTCGGTATTACTTGAATTTTTATAAAACGATTTATAATATTTTATATTTATATTATAAAAATATTAAATGGTTACATCAGCAGATGTAGTTGTGTGTTGTTTATTGTAAGGCAGTAATCCCAAATGTAAATTTAAATCACAATGATCATACGATAATTATTTCCTGTTTAAACTATTCCGGTTTGCTTATTTGTATTAATTTGTTGCATTTTAATTCTTAATTTGGGATGGCATTATATTTAGTAAATGCTTAAGAAACAAATAGTTGCTAGGAAACGACGTCGATATCATTCCGATTCTGAAAATGCTGATGATGAATTACCAAATGCTAAACAAATTAAAGCTCTCAATGTAAGCAAAGAAAAACTTTCTGGCTTTCAATCAATGGCAAGTAAAATCCAAAATATTTTGAAACAAGAACGTCCCAAGTCTAAGTCTATTATTCTATATCAACTCCGCCAAACCAATCTTCAGAATAAACAGGAGGCTAGAACTAAATTAAAGGAAAAGAATAAAATGATTGCTGATTTTGAACAAATTGTTCATGTTTCAATCAATGACTCTGATCCAAATTTGGAAAGACTTTTAAAAAACACTGCGACTAAAGGAGTTCTTCAGTTTTTAAATATTGTTCAAAAACTAAAACAACAGAAGAAGAAAGCTGTTAAGTCTAAAGATACCTTAAAGGAACCTGTGCCAAAGAAAAGTGATTCCCAGTGGAAAGCTTTGTCAGAGGATTTTTTGCGTTTAGAAAACAACGATGCCGAATCAGACGAATCTGGAGAATTTGTTGCTGATAGTGATGAATAAATATATCTATGTTGTTGCATTTGCACTGTTCTTTAAAGACATCCCAACATGATCAAAATTTCACGTTCCATTTTAATTATTTACAATTTGTGTAAAAAACGTTGTTTTCGAATTTTCAAATAGCAATATTCAATAGTTCTACTTCACAAAAATCAAAAATTATTAGAATGTATAGGTAGGGGAAAATTTTAGAAAACAAGTCATATTTCACGTACTTCTATCATTTGCCTTTATATGTGTGTGCTTCTGATAAGTTTATCTGCAATATGGCTGCAGATGTTTTCAAAGACAATTCCAAGATGCCTACAAATATGTCGAAAACATACTTGCAACACTTTAGATCACATTTGTACTACTGTAACACTACATGTACATGTAGTCGTCACTAAGAACATGAGAATTACCCAATATGAAATTTTCAAATTCAATTAGAGAGCTTTTTGTTCAAAATAGAATTGTTTGCCATTGGCATATCTTCAATTTCTGTTTCAGAATACCAGCCCTTGTAGCAATTGATTTTAGGGTTGAATTGTGAATTTGTTGCTTTAGTTAATATCCTATGTTAGCTTTATTGCGACAAATACAATTTTAGAGGAAATAGTGAGTCAGAAGGCGCGTGCTTATCAACATTGACGTGGTAATTACGCATGTCATAATTTAATTTAGTGTATTTTGCTCAATAGTTTTGCATTGTGGTCCTTGATTCATGCAACTGAGAGCACTTTCGAATTACTGCGCATCAATTTATTTCGAGTTACGCTTCTTTTCAGGTTAGTTGAAATGTCAAACAAAGCTGCGATTAGCATTGTGGAAAACCGTGCAGACATTCGATAAAAATCTTTGGCCTTATGCAATATCTATTTAAAAACCAATGCATGAATCACTAGAAATTTTCAAGTGTTCTCCAAACTAGGAATATATATTTTTATGCAATGTGAATTTTAGTTGTAGCTTTTATTCGATAAAAGTGTTATTTGCAGTATTGTGAAAATGAAAAATAGAGGAACTTTCCATTGTGTGAACTGGGAATACCAGCTTGTGCATGTTTAACCATTTTTTAGATAATGTTTTTAATATTGAGCGCTGGGATATAGTAAGTGTCCATTTATAGCGTTTTGATTTTAAATATTAATGTTTTAGGGGACATTCTCAAGGTCTTAAAAATTTTTAACTTGAAATAGTTGTAGCTTGGTAGTATGTCATTCAAACATATAGTTGTTGGGGTTCATCTTCATCAGCATGATAAGCAGCATCACTTGATAATGTTTTACAATTAAAAACCGAATTTTTTTCGTCCAGTATTGTTAAAATTTAGTTACATGATGAAGTATAGTGAAATATTCAAACGTCACTTAAATGTTATTTTTGTAAGATATTTATTCAAGTTACATAGTTGTTTGAAATTTTCAGCAATCTAATGCTGGTACACCTTTCAATAACGTGCTGCATCATCCTCACCTCATGTTCAGGATTTCAAACTCTTCAATGAATATCGTGTAAAGATCAAAACGGTTTGAAGATGCTTCCACGAAGGAGGCAGCAGCAAGTGATATAGAGGATCTTAAGGAATGACTTAAGGAGTTCATTGTACAAGAAAAGCACAGCCATGAGTTGAGTACAAAGAACTCTTAGAGGTAAGGTTGATCTTTCTTGGAGGATCACTATCTTTTGAAACCAGATTTCAGATCCCTGGAACTAACTATCATGCACAATAATTGGCTTTCAAAGTGTGGATATTCTGTAGTCAGTTCCTTCTAACTTGCAGTGAAGAGAAAGCATTTATTAATGTCTATGTATTTTTTCACATATTTATTTTAACGCATTGGTCACTGCTCCACTTGCTGTGAAAGTGATTTTTTCTCTTCTGAAGAGTTTAAGAGATCATGATGACACTGCTATTTCTGGGATGACAATAAAAAAATCTGTTTAATTTTTTCAATTTATCAAGTGATGGTGCTCATCATGCTGATGAAAATGAACCTGAACAACCACCATGTTTTGATGACGGACTTCCAAGCTACAGCAATTTCAAGTCAGTAGTTTTCTTCATTAAATCAAAATTGTAGGGGAATTGAGGAATCCCAAACATTAATATTTTAATAAAAAAATTATAGTAAATAGAAGGGTTTGGCCTATGAAAATGTCAAAAGTCGAAATTACGCACTTGGAACGATGAATCCTTAATCGTATGCAACGCGTCAAGCACTCAACGCAATGTTTATAAAGATATGTCATAGTGTACTCTTATCAAGCTCTTCCACTGACGGGTATTTGGTATTTCAGGAGTTAAAAATTCTTGTTTGTGATTTGCAGAGAATATTCCTCCACAGTACATTATTGAGTGGCTACTAAGTTAATATATCCAGAACTTTACAATATTGTCGCTGTTCAGTAAAAATCTGAATGTAATTTCAGCTATGGGAGACTTAATCTTGTACCATACTAATTCGGAAATAGTCTTAAGCCATTTTTAATATATTTGTCAATAAATTGTTTTGATTTGGATTTATATTTGCAAACAAACGTAAAATTGGGTTTGCCAGGCGATGTTATGCTTACATATTTTAGTGTACATTGAGCCCTGTTCTTCCTTTTAGGAATAATATTTTTAATATTTTCATATTAATACTGAAACTGAGTTAAATTTCAATGATATGCACATATATCGACCACTTTTTGCCTGGAAATATCTACCAATATGCAATTCTGATAATTTTTCTGAGATACATTGCTTTTTTAACGTTGTAGTTCACTTGTGAAAGTATATAAAATTCAATTTCTGAGTGGTTATTTACATATCGTTGTGCCCTTTTGAATCAAACAGCTTTTTCAAGAAAATTCATATGCAAAAGTTAATTTTCTTTTAGTGTTGCATGTTTCAGCTATTCACTCGCTTTGGTGGGCCGTTTGCTACTGCCTTGCTTTTTCCTGCTGCAGCTGCCATAGGTTATGTTGGATATAACTTAGAATATTGGGTTCGCGGTACAGAAAAGATTTCAATGGCCGAAAATCGTCCAAGCGTTGCAGACAGAAGAGATCGACGTATTACAAATGAAACGAGTTCTAAGGACGTCACCAGTGTACGAAATTTGAAATCTGAATTGCCCTCGACTATTTTTGATAAAAATCAGCCTTCAAAGAAAGGAATACTTCAGTCTGAAACTCAAACTTCCGAATAATAGTTTATAAAGATAGAATTGTATTTTTGATATTTGTAAAATTTATAAATGACATTCGTTTTCTCCAGTTTTGTTATTTTTCTACTTTTGCATATNAAGTGGTGCAATTTATTATTTTGCTGATGACTAAAATTCATTGGATTTACTTTGTTTATCTTTGTCAGGTTTATTTATTAATTATCATGGAAAGCTAAACAGTCGAGCACTAGGGTATTCTAGACGGTGGTCCACAAACTTCATTTAACAGGAGTTATAATGGCTTTGCACCTAACATTCATTTGTTCGCCATTCAAACAGCTGTGCGGCTGGTAGCCAGTGCTTACCCGATGTGCTCTTAAGTTAGGTATAAGTATAGGGGCTTTTATTTGTTATAGCTTTCCTATCGTTCATTGTTGGTATTACTATATTATGATCTTTAGGTTAACCCTCATAGGAAACTTCATGACTTGTTTGTATTGGATTTCAGTAATTTCATTATATGTATTTACCTGTAGACTGAACTACCAACTATCCCTTTTATTTCTGGCCGCATTGGTTGTTCACATGTATATTAGGTTAGCATGTACATATTTATCTGTAGGGATAGGCCTATTACATGTAAGGAATTATAATAAGCTAATGCATCCTGGTTGCGAATTCCACTTATATTACAAACTCATTAATAACAAGAACAATCAATGCAATAAATTAGCAAGCTATCACACACTGTCACTATCGTATTCTCGTACATTGTTTCATGCACTGAGTCACTGGCATTGCGGTTGGTGTTTCTCTCGATGTTCAAGTAGCAGCTGGAACTAATCATTATCTCGTAGCTTCTTCGATTCCTCTTTGTGCTTTGCCTCAGGTCGGGTTTNATATATATATATATATATATATTCTAGGAATATGTATGCTATTACTTCACTCTAATTTCTTACAAAGTTGAAATACCATTCAAGGGCATATGGTTCACTATGAAATAGTACAAGTAGTATATAAATTGAATTTTTAATAGTAATATTTATAATGAATTTCGCATAGATAGTCCTTAATAATTTTTTAGCAAAGATTAGACGTGGCCGTTTTCTATTTCTTGTACTTAAATATATCAACCAAAATACCGTCAAAATATAGCACATCATTGAATGATCTATTTGCATTTCATTGCATATGTTTAAAATAATAATGTCTATTTTGGGGACTGGGATACAGTTGCGTTTCTGTCCTAGACAATTTTGCAGGTGGAGTGTTCTTAAAAAATCGAAATTGCTTTTTGCACATATTGTTTGTGGGGTAGAGAGTAACAAATATAAAGGAGATTAGCATTTGCGGACACCATATATATTGTCATAACCATAATTGTAGCCTTTGTGGGTGTAGACCAATATTAACTGTTGTTCATGAACATTTTTTGTATTTTATATTTTAACTTTCAAAGTTTTTTGTTAATACAACATTTTGATGCAGTACACACATAATCTGTACTCTCAAAATCAATATGGTTTTCGTAAATATATTTCTACAAATGATGCCTTGTTAACAGCCACTGAAAAGTGTAGAAATAGCATAAATATTGACGAGTGTTCCGCAGTTGCATGCTTAGATTTATCAAAAGCATTTGATTTTATCGACCACCACATATTAATTAAAAAAATAAAAATTCTGGGCTTCTCAGACAAAAGTGCAGACCTAATAATCTCCATAAATTAAATGGAATGCTCTCTGACTGGATTTTTATTAAAAATGGAACAATTTTGGGAATCGTTGCTATTCAATATGTATGTAAATGATTTGAGCAATCATACCACATGTAATGTTATACAATATGCTGATGATACTATGCTATTTAGTTCACAAGTCTCTTGTTGAATTTGCTATAAAAGTTCTCGAAGAAAATTGCACTCTTCTTGCACAATATTTTGCTTCACTAAAACTAAAAATAAATCCATCTAAAACTCAATTTTGCTTAATTAGACCTAAATCTAACAATCATTTCACAAATAGTTCACAATTTAAATAGAAATTTAATTACACATACATAGAACAAGTTAATTCTTTAAAATATTTAGGTATCATTTTTGATTCTCAAATAATTTTGCAAAACAAATAACTAATGTTAGTAAGAAAATGTCTATTTCAATCAGTAAAATTCAATTAATTCACATATTAATGCCAAGTCACTTTAAATTTGGAAACATAGTGTCAACATTAATCAACAATTTTTGAATAAATTCAATGTGCAAATAAAATGGCCAATAAAATATCAGTTAATCATTTATATAACAGAAATCAAGAAATTAGCAAAAAAAATTTCCAAATCGACAATAACATAACAGTCAGAAAATTAGCTATGGGTATAAAAAGTATGACACTGGTAGTTAAGCAGTTACCAACTTGTGCGATTATTCAATTCTTCCATGCTTTTATCATGAACCCCCCTTAATTATGCAAACATTTTATTTACTGATCTAAGTGATGTGCTTTATAGAAAACTTGTCATTCAATTAATGGGCACTGAATATTTCAGCAAAAAATTCATCGAAAACTAACAATTACATTTCTAGGTCAAATCTCTTTATAAACCAACTCGTCATTTTAAATACCCTGCTAACATTTTTCAAGCTAGTGTAAATCTACCGCCTTATAATACAATTAAATTCCCAGGAATTTGCGCTTAAAGAGAATTCAAGATCAAAACTTTTTACATGTGTAAAGTATAAGAAAAAAGTTTTAAAGAGATCTTTCATTAATGTCACTATTCGAACCTGGAATTCGCTACCTAAGGAAATTAAAAGCATTGAAAATTGAAAAAGCATTTAAAAATCTTACTTGATCAAAAATATATTTCTGGTACATCATGGTTAGTATATAAATTATATATAATTATTCGATAATCGTCATTAAAATATCAATATACAGTAATTTATCCATAGCCTGTAAGATTTGTTACTTTTTGTAATGCATGTTGAATTGTACATAAGTTTTTTTTTTAAATTATTGACTCTATTCAGCTAAATTATCAGTTATTAAATTTTAAACATTTCTCTGAATAAAGAATCGTTTATCTTACCTTATTTTAAATTTTAGCTAACAAAACTCGGAGTTATTGTAAAATAAATTTTACTTTGTTCTAAAAAACTCGGAATTACAAAAATTTGATCGACCTCGGAATTTTCTTTAAAAAATACTCGACTCGAAGATTCTGGTACAAGGTAAGAATGAAGATAGTTTAAACTAAAATCACTTCTTTGAAATGAAATTTGGCAAAACATTGTTGAAACAACTAAAGCCAGTACAACGATGGAAATTTTCCTAAATTTTTTTACAATATTTATTGCCATAAATGAAATGTCTTCGAATTATATTTCAATTTAATTTGAAAAACCAAAATTATAGCTAATCAGACACGTTAACTATTTTTGTGTCATACTTAGCTTATTTTATTCTCCATGATGCTTTTTATGTAACCATTTGGGTAGCAAAGCGTGAATAATGGTATTGTGGCGTACATTTGTATCATATGTAAAAAAAGAAATGGTATATTTTGGGGATATCATATTGAAAAATTCTGACGTCATCAAAAAATATGGAGACAATATGCAATATCACTACGCGAATGCAATTTTCTATGTTAAAAGAGGCCAAATTTCAAGCCGATTACATCATTATTAACTGTAAAATAATTAGGGCAGTTGCTTAGCAAGTACTCTTGGTTGGGTAAGGCAAGCAAAAGTTCATGGTATAGATAATTCAAAATGTACGTTACTATTTTTTCACAATTTTGCTCAGAACTTGACAAACAAAATCAATTTAAGATGAACATTAGAGAACAAAACAAACTACAAAAGATATTGTTCGAACACCCTTCATGGCTTTGAGCCAAATTTCTTACGTATTTGCATAAGAGACAATTGATTCGTGAGTTAAAAAATTGTGTGTAAGCGTCGTTCTCAACTTTTCTAGGACTTCCTGGTCTGTGTATTTCCATGTACTAGCTAAATATGTACCATATTCCGCTTCCCAACACGAGTAGCAACATTAGCAATGTTAGTCCAAGGTGCTGGGTGAGCGTGACGCCATAGAATTAACATGAGGATACTCTATTATGTCATATGCATCATTATCGTTAAGAAGTCAACGAGGATTCGTAATTCCAGTCAAAAATTTCAGTTTTGGTATTACTTATAAAGTATATTACTATCCACTAGCGTACAGAAATATAAACATGCATTGGGAGCTCATGCTGCTTTAGGATGCATCCAAGCTTGTTGTTACTTTTCAGCAAAGTTGTTTCAAACTAGTTTTGGCTTGACCATTCGAACGGAAAACTATTTCGAAGGAATTTTTGAGTTCATAAAAGTTATACATTTAAATAGTTTTTTTAGTTAAAAAGGAATCACGTGACATCTTACTAACAGATGATTTGCCCGCGAAACAACAAGATATACGAATTGAATTCCAAGCAAATTTCGAAATCCCGGGATTACAAATCCGAAGTGCAAATCTGGTTATCTTTTATCTCAGTTGCCCATGCAAAAATCCATCAAATTGCGAAATGTTTTTGGCAAGCCTTTTCTGAAAAATACGCAGTTGTCAAGCTACCACGAGCTCTGCACATGATTTGAAGTGATAAAAGAAATTTATTCGAGTAGGCATAAAAAATTATTCTGGAAAAACACTCTTAGCTTTGTGTAGGCACAGCCTAACTTCGCCTAATCTTGGCCAAGCCACTAAATTAGGGGGTGCAATTTTGCTAGTTATTGGTAAGTCACATTAGTTTTGAGGCTAAACTAAATTGGCCTTAGTAATTCTTCCTGCAATTTTTTAAATTAATTTTTACTAAACCTAACTAAATCAGTTTTTCTGTACATAATGATATTTTTAATTAGCGTGTCTAATTAGAATTTGTGTGCAAATCTGCTTTTGAAATCTGAAGCTAAATTTATTTTCAACACAGGTTTGAAGAAGAAGAAGAAGAAGAAGAAGAAGAAGAAGGTTTGTGTGGAGAGAGCGTCTATGTTGGAGCATGAGGCTTTCTTCATTATTAATACCATGGAATCATGACAGATTTTTGTTCTCCTGATGCGCAGCACCTTTGCACAAGACTGCATCTTTGCTTGAAATTTTATAAAAATGCGTTCATTTAATCTTTTTACTTTAGTCTGGAATTGAATCTTAATTAAAATATATTTTGCTTTTATAATAATTAATATTTATCAGAAGCATCTCAGAATTTAATTTCAACATTCTTCTCATGAAAGGTTCTTGAAATTGACTCCTACATTGAACAAAATTCCAATTTTATGTATTTTTTTAAATTACAGACTATACATTAATACAAAATTAAAAATTTTTTTCCTATTTTACTGGATACAAAATGCCAAATAGTAAAAAAAAAATTTGTTGCTGAAAAGAAGTCAAGGCTTTGCACAGAACATTTGTGTTGTATATTCTGACAATTTTATTAGAATTGTCTTCTGAAATGGAAATAGTTCTCCATCAATATTTACTTGGTAAGTTAAATGACCCCTTTGTTCATTACAGCTGCTTTTAACTGTTGGGGTTATGATAATGGAATCAGAAATTGGAATTAAACTCCTGCCTTCATTAATCATATCTTTTGCAAGTTTAGAAATAAATTGAAGTCTGCCATGATCATGATATATTTTCATTGTTGCTTTATGTGAAGACTTCAATCTGCCTGGAAAGTTTAACATCAAGAATGCTTTAAATACTAAGTCTTCATTTATAGTCAAATCCTTAGGATTGTCTAGTGAGTACTCTGTATATTGAAAAGTTGCCTGAGACATCCACCATGCAGAAGTCATTCCCTAAAATGAAGGAGAATAACTTCTAAATTCAAAATTCAGTAAATTTGTAATATGTAACTTGTAAATTTTTTTGAAAGTTTTGTATCAGCATTCATGCAATTTACTAAGTGATTTGCAATCATTAACATCAATTTGACAATAAGTTCATTCAATTCATGGAGACTAATTAATCATAATAAGGAATCATACATGATGTAATAGAACTAATAATTTAATTAATCAATTGCGTTTGAGAATAACAATAAATAAAGGATAAATCAATCTGATATTCCTTCCTATCTAAAAGATGATGAAAGACTACATTAAATATATATATATATATATATATATATATAAACAAATATATGTCTAAATTAAGAACAAAGGTATATATAGAATACAATACAATAGAATAGAATTTATGGACTTTAACATTTAGCATATACTGGAAAAGTTGCATTTTGGGAAAGATTACTTAAGAGGAAAAAGATGAAAGTATAAAATTGTGTATCGATTATGTTTAGAAATATTGCTAACAATTAATGCTAGGTATTTCTGATTTCAAAATAAAAGTAATTATTTTTCCCAATAATTGCTATGTTGATATAACATTATAATGATATACCTTAAACATAGTGTATAGGTATTTCTTTGGTCCTAATTTGCTTCCTTGAAAAGCCATGGTGTCAGAAGAGAATCCATAACCGACATTAATGATAGAATAACTTAGTAACTCCTTTGTTGTGTCTTCATATACAGCATGGAAACCTTGATCAACTTTTTCTCCAATTATGAAGTTAGCAACTGCAACCTTGGGATCATAAGTTGTGTTTAGAGCCTTAGATAAACCATTTCCGGTACCTGTAGGAATCAATGCAATAGGAGGCAGTGATTTTCTAAATCCAAAGATTCATCATTATTCCGAATTTATATTTAAAATATTTAATATTTTGAATTTTTAAATTTTATTGTGAATATTGGCATTTAAAATATACTAACTATATCTACAGAAAATTTGAATTTTGTAAATTGACACACTACTATATAATTCAATGCAATCAATTTGAGTTAGGCATGCCGTTCTGAACTTAACATATTATATAATTATTAAATTTTCCCCAAAATATATAAGAATTAAAAATTAGACGTGAATAAAAAAATTGTGAAACATATTAACAAAAAAATCAGAAATTGTATTATGATAGTTAGCTCTCTTGCTCTTTAAAAATAACTACTAGCAGTGGTTGTCCTTTCATTTTTAAAATATGTACATTTTCCACGTCAAATTTTAGCTAGAGGTGCAGCTGCGCTTTAAATGCTTTTAAATTCTCAATTAACTAGAACTTTGGCCATGCATTAATAATTTTATGGTGATCTCAAAGCCTTAGTCTAAGCTGACTGATTATAAACTCAAATATTGGAAAGAAACGTTTCATCCACCCATAGTTTTCTACAATATTTTAATAATCTTTTAATACATTCTTATGGTAGATAAATATGAATATTAGTGAAGCTGATAATCTTGAATTACGTGGTGTCAATGCATGGCGAACTGAACAATTTAGTTTGTGATGTTTTCTCGTTTTGTTGAATGTCATGCTTTTTAATTCAATAATACTTTCTTCAACTTTTAACGATGTCTGGGTTAAAGTCGCTTATTTCAAATCAGCAGAAATAATGTACATCTATGGATATCAGTAGTGGGAGGTATATGTCTTGTGGTATCAATTGTTTGATATTAAAATACTTAAAACAGGTGAACTATTGATTGATTTATCAAATTAAAATAAATCAGAGATTCCAAATTAAAATATTTTTAAAAATATTATTAAAAACAAATTCTGTGATTAAAACTGCATTAAATTAATTTCATTCAATTTTCAATGCGCTCTTATTTTTACTCTAAGCAGACTTGTCAACGAGCCGACATTTCCAAGCTCGGCTCGGCTCGTTTAAATTTTGTGTAAATTCGGCTCGGCTCGCCACATAAAATCTTTGAATGAGGCTCGTTTAAGTTCGGTATTTTTTTAAAAATATTGTGCTCAAAAATTTTTTTTACATAGCTCTTCCTATTATTTAATAAACATTTCTTAAGTAAGATTATAGGAAAGGCATATTGACTGCAAAAAAATAAGAAAAATCTCCATAATTAAATTAACAAGCAGAACTATAAACTTGCTTTGCCTAACATAGGCTCGTTTTGGGCTCGTTGTATATCAAATACTGTGCTCAAGCTCTGCTCGTTCGAAGGACAAGTCTGAAGTGTACTAGGAACTAGGCATACGGAGAAAAAGTCAACGTTTT
>CABFPE010000049.1:1919978-1933368 GCA_900660155.1 Hofstenia miamia
CTGGTATAGATTACTACCGAAGTATATCATCCGTTGGTTTTTGTCTGTTAGGGTTTTAGTATCCATAGGGAAACAATGCACATGTACTAACGTATTTGCTTCGGAGATGGAAGTGGGGCGGGTCGACCCATGGAGCAGGGTTGGAGCGGGGCAGGTCTGGGCGAATATGGGCACAATTCTTCTGAAGTGGATGCCCATGGGGCAAAAGTGGGGCAAAATACTTTTTAGTTAAAAAAGTAAGAGATTTCCAATTTTAGAGGTTGTAAAATTATTTTTTTACATCAAAGTTCCTTGCTTAAAAAGTTATTTGCATGCATTTTTAGGTCTTGGTGAAACTTTGATTCAATGATATCAACAATATCACTTTGATCTGATTTGTAGTCAGATTAAATTGGAAGGCGTGCAATTGTTCTTGCATAAATGTATTACATAAAATATTAGATTATTGAAAAGCTTTATAGAGTAAAAATTGCATTTCGTTTTGCTTTTAATAATATTATTACTTTGCATCGGCATCATGTTTGTTATTAGATTCCCAGTGGTAGTAATAGTAGAGATGACATTTTAAAAAATGATTCTGTATCTTCTAGGAAGTAATGCTTCAAAATATTTAAGTGGTGGTGTGGTTTAATGGTATAAACTTGCCATTTAACAAATATGGGGCAATAAAATATCGCAAGTAGTTTTGAAGCAGAACTTTTGAGTGGCCCAACTTGGGAAGGTAGAATATAAAACGTTGGGCAGAGCAGTTCCATCTCTGATTTGTTTGTAACTTTTTGCTATGTTATTTATACGTGATTTAAAAAATTTATTTAAGTCCTAATAAATGAAAAAGAAAAAATAATTATAGCGTCACTGTAAGAAAAATAAAGCCACCATATTTTTGCTGCATTAAACTTCTTCGCTTTATATGTATGCAGTCCACTTCTGTCATGCGAATCTTATATCATTTAATGTCCTGTTTGGTCAAGGACTGTTTCGCAATACTGAATGTCAGAAAAGCGCTATATAGCACCTATCCACGTCTTAAGTTTTCAATAATTAATTACTCCCTGGTTTTCAACTATTTTTGCTGCAAAAAAACAGGGGCGTACGCAGAATTTTCTGACGGGGGGCATCATCGTCATTACGTAATGCGGGGCGAAATATTGAGAAAATAGACCCTAAAAAGGCATTTCACTATCCTAGATTTTGAATTTTTCAATTTTTTACAAAAATTTTTTTTGATTTATCCAGTCAAAATCAAATTTGGAAACCTGACGGGGGCGGGACATTCCACCATGTCCCCCCTGCGTATGCCACTAGCAAAAACCCCAGCATATTCCTCCTTGAATAAAGACGTTATTGTGAATCGAACAGTTGTGATCTTATAGTTCCTTGTATTTATGAAACATTATGCGGTTGCTGATTTTGAAAAGCAACGAATCATTTCTCTCATTCAAAATCCATTTCGTTTTTATGAGGCGTTTACAATTTATTATAGACTCGCGTTGTCTTTTCCATCATTCTAAATTGCTTCATTTATTGCACACCAATCGATTAAATCATATCATTGAGTTACTAACGAAACAGGAGCATGTGTCCCACTATGCAATCTTTAGCTTATAAATACATAGAATCACGTCATCGCTTTTATTACATCCATGTTAAATATAGAATATTTTTCGTTACGATAAAAAATTCAAGACTAAATTTGACATGATCAAGATAGCAAGATAATGTTTAAAAAAACAGTACGATTTTTAAACTATTCTTGTTAAATATTTATTTTTTCTTTATTAATATTGCAATTTTCTCTTTTATAAAAATTTTTTTAACACGTGAACACATTAGTAACAGACTTGTCAACGAGCTGACATTTCCAAGCTCGACTCGGTTCGGCTCGCTTAAATTTTGTGTAAGTTCTGCTCGGCTCGCCGCATAAAATCTATGAATGAGGCTCGTTTTAGCTCGGTATTTTTTAAAAATATTGTGCTAAAAGAATTTTTTACATAGCTCTTCCTATTATTTAATAAACATTTCTTAAATAAGATTATAGGAAAGGCATACTGACTGCAAAAAATAAGAAAAATCTCCATAATCAAATTAACAAGCAGAACTATAAACTTGCTTTGCCTAAAATAGGCTCGTTTTGGACTCGTTGTATATCAAATACTGTGCTCAAGCTCGGCTCGGCTCGGCTCGGATCGGATCGGCTCGGCTCATGACAAGTCTCATTAGTAATAATAAATAAGTCTACATAAACTGAGAAAATTTACAATATTCATTGAACGCAATTGTTGCATGCTTTACAAGCATGTAACACAATCAATATTCTTGCAGATTTATATACCATAATGGATTAAATGGCTTGTATTAGGAATTCTTTCGAGCAGAATCTGTTTCATACCAATCATTGCAATTTAAATGATTACAGCCCTTGAAGTATTTTGCCCTAATCAACAACTTGCAACTATAATGTGAATATTTGAAATAAATTGAGGTATTCAAAGATTTCTTATTCATTGAATGAAAGTAAATAATTTTTATTCATGGGACAATTTCTTTATCATGGTGGCATTTTCATAGATGACGTCATTATTCGACAATAGTTCATAGATCATCTTGAGGATTCTCATGTTCCTTAGAGGGATTCAACCTCTGACTTTGCACACATTAAGCCTCATAAAAGAACTTTTTGAATTGGAAGATATTGGCAATATATAAATAAATATCAGATATAATTTATTGTCTTTTCTCAAAATATTGCTTGAAAATTGCATCTGTTGAACTTTCTTTTAGCAAATTGATTTTTAAGATTTATTCATGCTTCAAGAGCACTCAGTGAACTTGCAAGATAAACTTCTGATTCTGAAATTTTGAATTCATTAGATTTTGACAGGTAATTACAAACAACTTTGCTTTATAAAAAACATAAATTCCATCTCTGTAGCATTTAATTGAATTTTCCTGACATAAAATTTTATTATTTCTATGCTTGTAAATTTCTCGGTTTTTCTGAAAGATTATAAACCAATGTGAGGAGATGGCCAAGAAATGTGTTTCGCAGGCTTAAATCATAGCTCATGGCAGGCCTGATTGCGATTATTGAATCAAGAGTATTTGTTTGTAGAATAGCCATGCCATTCAAATTGAATATCAAGTTTATTCATAAAAAATTGTATTCATTAAATTGAAACAAATTGAAAAAAATTAGAATTTTATAATGACTTATAATTAAAGAAAAACACCTGATAAATATATGTGTCATCTTGATTATTCTCGATTAACCGCATGGATATTCTTTGGTAAAGATCCTCAACTGAAGCCTCTATACAAATAATCTTTCCAGTATACATAGTAGGTGTAGAAAACATTTGTTTGCAATATTTATCGTTACTGGAGCTTAAGCTCTTTGATAACGTGAGTCAGAACTATATGTCTCAACACAAAATTCATGACTATTTTCTAAGACAATATTAGAAAGTCTTTAAAGTAATAGTGGTAGATTGAAGTTGCATGGACTATTAGTGACCATCAAGCTCAAACTACTGTTCATCCTATATCATATGAGAACAAATGAAATCCTCCATTTCGTCACTCATCATGTTGAAGTAGATGATGACATGAAAAATGTTTCCTTTAATTAAGTCATATATTTATCACAGGAAAGTTTTCCTTATGCAGCCTAGTATAGATACAAAGTACTTCTGCAATAGCAGAAACAATGCATGATGTAAATGAGCTACAGAAGTAATAGTGATATTTATTTTTGCCACTATTCAAATCCAGAATCAGAATCTACCTGAACAGGATCATCTTGATCATCCTCATCATCACTTCTTTCTAAGACTGGAGCTTGGGCCAATGAGCCCTGAGTCTATGACTTACAAAATGTCAGATAAAGCAAAGAAAAATAAAAAAACCTAATCAATACGTAAAACAGGACTCCTGACTATACATAGAGTGTACTACTGGAGCACTGTTATGTCATTAATCACTAGCAGAAATTCAGTAGGTAAAATTGTACCCTAAACGTTGGCAAACACTAAAGCTATCTTTATTTTTAATAGATTGCTTAATTTGTTCTTAACAATGCGATATGATTACTCTTCTTTCGTATAAATAATGCGGATTAAAGCATTTTTCTACCCCGTGCGGTTTCTTTAAGAATATGCGTTTAATTTTAAATGTCTGGATAACTCCAAATCAAGTCTTTGACATTTTACGGAAGAAATTGACAGAGTAGCATATTTTGAAATAGCAACCAAAGCTTTAATATACTATTCTTGGAGCGTAAGATATTTAAATGATTTTAGTAATTAGGCCAGTTCGTATTTGTCACTATTGATTTAGTTAGATGAAAGATTCTTAGTTAACATAATACTTTCGTTGTTTCTCCTAAAGATTTCCAGTCTCGTGAACGCTTTATATAACTCTTAAATATTATATTTAATAACTCCGTTTTCAAAGCTGTGGGAAAGAATGAAACTTTTATAGACGCTGATATATTTTACCTACTTGTACAACGAACATCATATTTCTTCGCATAAGGTTTATGTCGTTTAAAAATTGAAATTCAAGCCGCTGCTTTAATCGTTCCGCAATTTCTTAGTTATTTAGTTAAAAAAACTGTTATATAAAATTCAAAATAAGCTCTTTGTAAGAATGTTCAAAGTCAAGAATAGCAGAAACTCAACACAATTAACAATAGTAATGATGGCAGAATGTGTAGGATTTAAGAGATTTCCTGAATCTCTCGTAAGAAGAATGGCAGCGCAGAGTTTCTGGCAACGAGCTCACAGCTTACAATCACAGTATGAGAGGCCATTTTCTTCAATCCGAAGCCTGTGCTGGGTTTGGAACTGTTTAGGATTCGGATATCCACGCCAAATCGATACAGTACCAAGTGTGAACAGCTCAGTCTGGTATCTGGAAAGTAAGCCACGATCCGGAAGCTTGTGCTGATAAATAATTATGTGAGTAAATCGATCCGAGCCGAAGATGAGGTGGGTAACAGGAAGTTTCTGCTGTTGATATACGGGTAATCTTGTAAAGAACTAGAGTCTTGGCAGTGATTTGGCGAAGAGATCGTCGAAAGGAAGGAATGAAGCGAACGTAGTACAAGCATGACTGATATATTGCCTTAATCTGAGGGTTAAACGAGAGATTATCATCAATAACAATTCTAAGGCTTTCAGAGCATTTGCAGGAGCGACAGATTCGTTGAACATTATGATGTCATGAACTCATAATTGTTAATGTCCACGGAATGGATGAATAAGCATAAGCTCTGTCTTAGAGGAGGAATTCTTGTTACCCTCGTATATATATATATATATATATATGTATATATATATATATGTATATATATATATATATGTTCATCAAGGCGATGCCAAATATGGTATTGCCTTGATATTATATATATATATATTATATATATATATATATATATATATACAGGTCACCCCAAAAGTTCGTGTCCTTTAAAATAATTTCTACATGAGCTTTTTAAATTTAAAAAATGATATTAACAACCAATCATATGACTCCACGTGACATACTAACATCAATAAAAGGTTAATTAAACATCGTTAAAATGTCAGTTTTAACGAATCATGGATCTCAATGATGAAACTTTTCGCATCATGATTTATTACGATTTTAAGTCAAAATTAACAGCAACAGAAAGCCATACACGTTTGAGCAATGCTTTTGGAGAATCAAGTCCATCATATTCAACTGTGAAGAAGTGGTACAGCAGGTATAAAGAAGGAACAACAAGTTTTAAAGATGGCGAAAGAAGTGGAAGAGCCAGAGATGAAAGTGTTGAAGAAGTCCGAAAGATGATTATGGAAAATTGTAAAATAACATATGCAGAAATATGTTTAAAGCTTGGTATTGGAAACAGCAGTGTTCAAACTATATTGAGTAAACTTGGAGTCAAGAAGGTTGCAGGGCGTCTTGTGCCTCATTCTCTTAGCCAAGAGCAAAAAGATCGAAGAATGGAAGTTTGCAAGACACTGCTAACAAAGTTTAACCAAGGTTCTAGTGTGACAGTCAAGAAAATAGTAACAGGCGATGAGTGCATAATTAGACAATATGAGCCTGAATGTAGAAGACAGTCAGGAGTGTGGTGTTTTGATGACGAAGAACCTGAAGATGATTTGCGTTTTCATTATGAAAGAAGGGCCTTTAGCAGTGGTGCCAGTAGAAGGTAAGAGAACGATTAATTCTGATTGGTATTGTATTTTGCAATTAAAGAAATGTTAGCTGCATGGGATGAGAAAGAAAAAAGCAGACGTGGACTTTACCTTCATCACGACAACGCACCTGCTCATTCTGCAAAAAAAAGAGTTTCTATGCGCAGAAGGAATCAAAACCTTACCCCATGCTCTTTATAGCCCTGATCTAGCACCTTGTGATTTCTTTTTGTTCGGCTATCTTAAGCAGAAAATAAAAGGAATTCGTTTTAACTCCATTGATGATGCTATCAAAGCCATCAAAAATGAGTTAAATGAGATTCCAATTCAAACGTGATCAAATGTTTTTGATGGATGGTTTAAGAGAATGGAACGCTGTGTAAATCATAATGGTGACTATTTTGAATAACCAATATTACATATTCTTTATAATAAAGATATTTTGTTGTTTGATTTTATTATTTTTTAAGAGTATTTTAAAGGACACGAACTTTTGGGGTATTTATAATCTGAAAACTTTTTGTCCTTGAATATGATAATTTACAATTTTCTAGTGTATATATAAAGTCTAAAGTTTAAAGTAAAGTAAAATTACAAATATTGAAAGAAGCTTCGCCATTTGCTGGCTTTTTGAATATCCAAAGTTAGTTTGATCTTCAATCAGGTTTTCTATAAAAATCCTTTTGAATTCTTTAAGTTTTGTTATTTTATAAAGCTTCATTGGTTGCCTTCTTCATAAATGAAATAGATAAATTTTTGGAATAACAAATTATTTGTACATTGTTTATGCATATACCGAAGCGTTTGTGTCATATAGAATTTACATATTTAAAAATTTTAACAGAGTGATGCCTTTTAAATGATAAACTGAGGGCCTACCTGAATCGAAGGGCTAAAACGAGATATCACAGGAAAATCGACCAGTAATAAATACCGAATCACACTCAGGTGATCCATAGTATGACGAGTAGCCAATTCATTTTGGTAATCGAAATGGACATTTTAGCCACAAGTAACGACGATTAGGTGCTATTCCACAAATAGAAGGAAAGTTGCGGAAATGAAAATGTTTTCTCCTTGTCTGGCCAGCAATTTACAATTCGAGTTTATTAAACAGTGATAGATTGGGATTTCACCCATTGTTTTCAATTTTTTTTAATCTACTATAGAATTTTTTGTTATTTTAAGTGTTATTTATTTTCTAAAAAGTAAAATTTTATTATTACCTGTTATGCATTGTTTTCTTATCATTACTTTTATTGGAGTTACAGATTACTGTTGATTATAATGTTTCCATAATTTTGAAAAAATTGTAAAAATAACTTAAGAAATGTAAGACAGGTCGAAATGCATGTTGTGTTGCGTTGGAACCAGATTTGTCGAGCTTCTAACGAGCCGAGCCGAGCCGAGCTTAAACAGAGTATGGGATATACAACGAGCCCAAAACGAGCCATTTTTAAGCAAACCAAATTTATATTGCTGCTTGTTAATTTGATTATGCAGATTTTTCTTATTTTTTTCATTCAATATTCCTTACTTTTAATCTTATTTTAGAATTGTTTATTAAATAATAGGAAGAGCAATGGAAAAAATTCTAGGAGCACAATATTTAAAAAAAAATATCGAGCTAAAATAAGCCTCATTGAAAGATTTTATGTGGCGAGCCGAGCTGAGCCGAGCTGAGCCGAGCCGAGCTTAGAAATTACGGCCCGTTGACAAGTCTGGTTGGCACTAAGAAACTTCGAATTTGATTTGTTTAACACTTCTTTGAGCTCCTTCCAAGTTTGTCTCATAATGAATTGATACTAAGAGAATCGATTCCGAATACACTCATTATTATATGACTCCATGCATTAATATATACTTCAATACAAGCCCGTAGCCAGCATAATCACCTAAGGGGGTCGATGCACACTTAATAGGGGTTGATGGGAATTTCAACTTTCATTATAACATAAACTAAAATTTTACCAAGTCTGTACACCATTTTATTTTTGTTGCATCCATGGGCGTACGCGGAATTTCTGACTTTTGATGTCATCTAGAAAGTGACCAAAGGCTGGGTAAAGCCCCACGGAGATTTTTTGAAAATATTGCCAAAATAGACCTTAGAATTGCATTATTAGGAGCAATGTTGTAACAATTGAATTAACAAATTTTATTTTTACATGCTGATTTTGGTTTTAGCTTTGTTGTCTAGGAGGAGTTGCCTGACCTTCCAGGGGGGTTCGACCCCTCCTAACCCCCGTGGCTATGGACCTGTTTCAACAGTCAAGCTTGAACCTAGATCTAAACTTTAATTATTAACAATACCGATTGTCTCTGCACTGAGATATAAAGGGAGGAAACCAACAATAGCTAATTTGTCTTTGAACTATGTACTTGCTCCCGTAAAAATTGGTCCCTATTTTAGAAGGCTCTTCAACATAGAGATCACATGAAGAAGCGTTAATATAATATCAATATACTATCTTAAACGAATCAAGAAGCCCAATGTTTTATTTAAACTATACACGAAATTGGTCCAGAACTTCTTGATGCCGGGATGGGAATGAGATGGGGCTGGTCCCATATCTTTCTATCCTGCAGGCAAACCAACAATGTGCAAATTTCAAAAATTACAATGGATCTGGATTGCCAGAATGTAGAGGTCGACTGTAAACTGAACCGAAACCGCGGTCTTCACGCAGACCGAACCGACTCATTTTCACTAGCACGGTTTCAAACGGTTTTAATGACTGGTAATTAGTAGCTGTGTAATACTGCCAAAGCTCTCGCTACTGGCAAAAAGTGGTTGGCAATTCAGGCAACGAATGTGTCATCAGAACGCATGGGTTCAATTGGATCTAACACGATCACCAAGAAGCGATGCAGTCTTTCTGGTGTCAATGCTTCTTCTCTCATTAAGACTAAGAAAAACTTGAAATTAATCTTGTAAAACTATAAGAAAATATAGCTTCGAAATTACATGTTTTCATTACAGAACAAAACCGAACCGAAACCGCGGTTTTTGCCCCAAAACCGAACCGAAGTTAAAATTTCAAAACCGTCGCCCTCTACCAGAATAGCGTATTATTAGACTTCAGTAATTTAATATATTTTACAAGACACTTTTCATTGAGTGCGCACGAACCAAGAGTGGTTCTTGTTAAATATTAAACGAACTTTTGTGTACATTGTTAAATTATAGGAAATTGGTTGTCTTTTAAGTGACGAGCTTATATTTAGAAGTGGGATGGACGTGTTTGCGAGAGGGAGACCATTAATGCGAAGACAGACTTCTGTTTGTGACGCAACAGAATCCAATGAAGGGATTGCGTCATCACCAAGGTAATTTCATTATTATAATATGCAAATGTATTGGATGATCTTAAGGTTTTCGGAAAGTAGATTCGTGTTGGCTTTCGCCTTTACAGAATTCTATAGTGGGGAATAAACATTTGAGAAAATTTTGTGAGATAAAATCCAAATAGCTGCCGTAAATATGCTCCAGGTGCGAAATAAAATAACATTAGTAGTTATTAAATATGGGGTTTCATACATACGGGTTTCTAACAATGATCAGTTTTCAATAACTTTTTACACTTTTCTATTGATTTTGATAAGAAAAAAGGTGTTTTTTAGAAATCTTGGATTTTACGGCCAGGGGTAAAAAAAACTACGGCCATACCCATATTAATAATTATTTAATTATACCCCATTTTAAACGATGCACCAATATGTTTTTGAGCAACTTATTGCATTTTTAGAAAATGAGGGTATAATTGAATAATTATTTATATGGGTATGGCCGTAGTTTTTTTGACCCCTGGCCGAAAATCCAAAATTTCTAAAAACCACCATTTTTCGTATCAAAATCTATAGAAAAGTGTAAAAAGTTATTGAAAACTGATCATTGTTAGAAACACGTATATATGAAGCCCCATATTTAATTACTACCAACATTATTTAATACTAAATTCTTAAGAACATATTACAGAAATTTTCACGCAATTTTTTTTAGAAAATACTATAACATAGGAAGTAGTGATGGAATATTGCGTGAAGTCTAGTATAAATTTTGTGAGTTGTTTCCCATTTTTAATGCTTGTCAACAACAAGGTTTTTAAAGTTTTATTCATATTGGATGTTTACTAATCAAATCAACACAATCATGTTTTTTCATTTCTCATTTTCCCGGAAAGAAGGCCTTTGTAAAATGAAAGACGTCAAAGTGCTTAAAATAGCCTAAAGTGAATAATGATCTACAACTGAGCTATGCAAAGATTACTAGATCTTACATCAAGCTTTTTTGCTGTAAGTCAAGACCAGACTTGTCAACGAGCCGAGGCGAGCCGAGCCGAGCCGANTCTGGTCAAGGCCATTTCTAACAAGTGAACCTTGAAATACAGGAAATGAATTCGGTTGTCCCACAACTGACTCTTTTGCTTAAATTATTTCCTATATGAATCTACATAGCCTGAACATTTTATAAGATTTAGTAACCTGAACTTCAAGGCTAACAGCTGACCTTCACAAATCTGCCTTGAATTTTACTTGTTTATTACTTCATGTATGACGTTGCTAAGATACATAGTATCTAGTTCAAAGCATTGGAAATGGGCACATCTTAGGATGACAAAATGCAGCGCAGACACGATTTAGTTTCTGATGAAGCGAAATCACACGTAAGATAAAGATGCAAAGATGGCTTTTCAGCAGCAATATTAAGTGAAACCCAAAAAAACAGTCATGCCAAACGATCACACTTTTTTTTAATATTTCACAATTGACATAATATCGCGCCCATAGGGCATTGATATAAATAATAACAGACATCTACACATAGTCAATTGATTTAGTACATAAAATTCTCAATTTTTGACGACACAGTAACCACAGAGCGGCTTTAAACTGTTCCAAGGTATTGCATGCATATAGCGGAATTTTGAAAAAATTGAGAAGTTTGACAGCAGCCATAAATGGTGATTTATCCATAAAGCGCGATGTTGGGTACAAGACACCTGGGAGTGACAAAGTGGGATAACGCGTATGTCTGGTAGACCTAACCTCGGGTCTAAATGGACGTAATGAGTATGGAGCCAGGCAATTCCAAAGTTTATATCCGATGCAGGCCATAGCAAAGTTGCGCCTAGTTCGTATCAGTACTAGATCCAAATCTGCAACTTCGCTGTAATCACAAGAAGTAATCAACTTTAAAGCGTTTTTCAAATATAATGCTACTTTTTTATTAACACCTAATTTAAACGAATTCCACTGCCCAGTCCATACATACATACACTTAGAACTGTTATGATAAATTTTCCTTTAACCGTATCTCCGACAGAAGATTAATATAGATTAATATTTATTGTATATAAGTTTGAAATATGTTGTAGAGGTGAATTCCAAAATATTTTGCCATAACCTTAAAGTTTAGCCCAGATCTGCAATGTGATCCACGTCCGTCCATCCACTTCAACTCATCAGATATTCTTAGCAACGTCGAACAGCTGGGTCAGTACTTTGCGCCTTTGGATTACAACTTCACCTCTTTATATGGACTTAAAATACTAGAGGATCGAGAAAATGACGGACCTATACGTGCTTTCAGTCATTGCCCTCATTCAGTAAACATGTCCAAACAGTTGTCACACATTCTACATCTTTATGAAATTCGTGCTCAGCTGCAGTTATATAAAGACTGTGTGGTGTGGACTGGTCAAGCAATGACATTCTTGAAGGTATTCTATAATTGCTTTATTTATTACAATATAGTTAAGGTTATATTGAGTGGAGTGGCTATAGATCAGCCATATTTTATAAAGCAGAATAAACATTTTAAAAAAGAAACGCATCATTTATTTTTACATTTTTCGTCATGCCGCTGCCATTTTTAAAAAATTTCCCACTATAATATTTACAAAATATTCATCAAATTACATATTTTTATATATTTTTTTATAATATTTTCGGTAAATTGCAGAAATATCTGAAAAGAATCACTCCATCATTTTTAAAGATAGGCTTTATACTAAAGACCATAAAACTAAGACGTATAATAAGACTAAAAACAGAAACCAAGATCGAAAACATTTCCAAAGTAGTATATGAAATAACTTGCACCTGTGGTGCACAATACATTGGAAAAACGTCAAGGAATTTACAATTAAGAATTAAAGAACACAAAATTCATTCGACCATCTCTGATCATTTAAAGAACTGTAATATGAAATTTACATATAAAATTTTATCCAAGGCAATTGATAATTTTCAACTAAGCATCATTGAATCAATTTATATAGAATTAAAGGAACCAAGCTTAAACAAAAAAGATGAATATAAATACAAACTAAATTTACCGAAAATATTATAAAAAATATATAAAAATATGTAATTTGATGAATATTTGTAAATTTTATAGTGGGAACTTTTTGAAAATGGCAGCGGCATGCCGAAACATGTTAAAATAAATGATGCGTTTCTTTTTTAAAGTCATATATAAACTCAAGAATTTAGAATAAACATTCATTTTTACCAACGTTTTTTTTTAATTTTTGATTATATATGAATTAAATTTAGGAACTTCAGCTCATGGTTTTTGAAGAAAACGAAGTTTTGCAGGCCAAATACACCCGTAAGCAACTTTTACTTCATGAGCAGGAAAGTCGTTTGGAGTATTTGGTAAACATTTGTGATGAGTTAAGGACCAATCTTGCCAGATGGACTAGTGTGAGAAATCGTTTGCGTCTTAGCTCCGCTTTATCACGAAAGAGATATCAATTACACATTAAATTGCAAAAGGTACATATGCCTAATATTGTTTATTGAGTGTATTATGTATATATATATATATATATATTTTAGAGATGGAATCGGATCGGATCTCGGATCATTTCGGATCAGATCGGATCGGATCCGGATCGTATCTCAATATTGAGAAAAATTCGGATCTGTTTTGGATCAAATTTTTTTGTAAAAATAGTTTATATATTAATTATATAAATAAATCTTATACATTACTTAACATTTTTTGTATTCAAAAAATAATGATATGTTGCAAAGTTCTTTATTATTTATTGTTAGAATGCTTTCATTTATATTCGGATCCACTTCGGATAGGGTCGGATCCGGATCTTAAAGTGTCGGATCCGGATCGGATCTGAAAATTTTGGATCTGATTTCATCTCTGATATATATATATATATATATATATATATATACTG
>CABFPE010000049.1:1956722-1972678 GCA_900660155.1 Hofstenia miamia
TATGTATATATATATATATATTACAGAATGAAAAGCTTGATCTAGTTTTAGGGATGTTCTCATTTGACGATTTCCTTGTTAAATTCAAGAAAAAATTTTTATTTATATTTTTTAGAGAGTTTAAAATATTAACATTGTAATAGATTGGTTTTTCAAAATGGCAACTTATTTGATACAGAAATTCTTGCTCCGCAAATTTAAAATTTTACCCCTTGCCATGGTGCATGTGGGGATCTCCAATCGCACGGCAAGCTTGATGGAGTATCATCCATCTTCGTTTTATTGGCGATCTCATTAGGCTTTCGAAATTCGATAGCTGAAAAGCATTTGGCGAAAGTCATTCTTCTGCAATGCTATGGTATTGTTCTGCTTCTATTATATTCAAACGATTGTATTTCCTTCAGAACTCGGTTTTCCTGTCTATTATTTGCTTTCTGTGATGACATTTTACAAATATATATATTGTTTCCACTGGCTTTTAATTGAAAAGTTCAATTCTCCTTTGTCTGCTTTGTGTTAAGCGTAATAAATCCATTAGGCTTGAAAGAGAATCAACCTATGTTTTACTTGAGAGTGCTTGCTTCTCTTAATGTTTAATTATCGTTGGCAACAGTAAATACCGGCACTATTTTCATCTAGCGTATTTATACAATTTTATCTTGATTAAGCGTGTGAAACGGATTGTTTCTAAACATTAAATAAATAGGTTTTAATATTATAGGCTAAGTTGAATTCCATTGTGGTATCCTACAGAGAGTGACTTCGGGAACCTGATTAAATCGTACCCGGTTTCTGCTTTCGGGTCTGGTCGGGTTCAGGTACAAAGACTAGATTGATTGCTAAAATGTACTGATGTTAATCACCATTTGAGAAAGATCCAAGACGTTAAGTAATACCAATGAATTGCTGTTTCTCTATCAGGAAATGATTGATGTTAATGATCATTTGATTGCACAGAGATAAGTAATACAAATCCGAGTCAAATGTTTGGGGTCGGGTTGGGTTCGGATTAGACTTGTCAACGAGCCGAGCTTCTAACGAGCCGAGCCGAGCTTGAGCACAGTATTTGATATACAACGAGCCCAAAACGGGCCTATTTTAGGCGAAGCAAGTCTATAGTTCTGCTTGTTAATTTAATTATGGAAATTTTTCTTATTTTTTGCACAATATTTTTAAAAAAATACTGAGCTAAAACGAGCCTCATTCAAAGATTTTATGTGGCGAGGCGAGGCGATCCAAACTTACACAAAATTTCAACGATCCGAACCGAGCCGAGCCGAGCCGAGCTTGGAAAGTTCGGCTTGTTGACAAGTCTGGTTCGGGTAGTAAATCCTCTATATCATATTCTATGCACCTGGTTATCTCAGAAGGAAAAGGTTGAAATATATGCTTGAAATATTTTTAAGAATCATTTTGAACTTCCATTGAGAAACCGCACACTCTTACACTCTTAGTTCTTCGGCTTTTCTGATTTTCCCTAATTTATCTTAAGTTTATATATTCTATTAGCCAGGATTATTGTCGTTACCCACTGAACTATGATTCGTCTTGGTCATGACGTTATAATTACTACCATATTTAATTTCAATTGGACTTGAAGCCCTTTCAATAACGCTCATCTTTGTATTAAAGAATTTACTAAGTACAACTTGAAATGAGATAGCTAAAATAGCTGTTTAAAATTTGGTTAAGATTTAGTAAATAGTTTATGCGAAATACGTTTTGCTGAACAAATGATATTTAAGAAGATTGCGTTCGATTACAGAAAACCTTAGTTTTTTCGAAAACTTTTCCAGTTTTCGTTTCCCTGTGGTATTTTAAGTTTTGAATCGTTGAAGTTGATCCATTGTACATATTTTCCTTCAGATGATCTAAATACATTAAATTAATATTCATAAAAATCATAGTTTTCAGATTTTTTTTATAGAAAATCGATATAGCTATTAAGCAAACCCTTTTAATTTTTCTTAATAATAATAATAATAATAATAATAATAATAATAATGGATTTTACCTTTAAAGGATATAACTGCAAAAACAAAATAAACAAAATAAATAAATACTAGAGGAATTAGAGTTTTTGTGACAATTTCAGTATGGAAAGAGAATACACTTACATAAGATTCCAATGGAAAGCAAAGATTAGAGTTAGATTTTGAAGGACGTGCCCAAAGATAAATATCTAGATTTTGAAATATAAAATTAGCTAGAAGAATGATACGAAAAAAATAGGATGATTTTGATTTATGAATTAAAGGAGATTTAAAAGATAGATATTTAGATGCACGAGATTTAAATGTGCTTTAGAAAAATGATAGATATTTATTAACATTAAAGTCATAGCTTCCAATAAGTAAGTTGTTAAGGAAAATAAGATCAAGATATTTTAAGTAAAGATTTATTGGAAGAAGATTGGCTTGAAAAAGAAGAATTTCGAATAAGGAATTTGAAGAGTAGAGGGAATGAAGAGCTCGATGCAGTATAACTTCAATTCACTCCCTTTTGTAGATAATCATCATTAATACCGTTCGGGTGAAAAAAATAACGGAATTTTGTGTTAGTATTTCATTCTATTACCTCAATTATGTTTTTCGTCATAACTAGAATTTGCATCGATTTTAAATTAAAAAAATACAATGCTTTGCTTTACTTAAAATTCGTAATAATTTAATTACAACAACAAAAAGGTATTTGCTTTTTCATTGGTTGAACCCATGAGAGAGTGTCATTGATTTGCATTTCTTGCAATGTTATAAAGTTGAGCTTTCCAATCACACTATTGATAATTCCTCAATTTTTAAATGATTACTGAAGCCACATGTCCAAAGACAAAGTTCTGCACGCATATTCATCAAATATATATTTTAGAGTTATTGAAAAATTGACAAGTATACATTTTGGATGAGTTATTGCTCATCCCCTAGAAAAAACTCTACCCAAAGTTAACCGAAATTGCTATATTTAGTAAATGTTTTGTATAGCGAAAACCAAAGAAGTTTGAGATTTAACCGAGTGCCGGTATTGTTACAAAAGCTAATGGCGTTCAGACCTACATACTGAAACACGAAATTAATACAGTAGACCATGTGTATAAGCATATTTAGAACAAAGGGTGTAGCTCTAATTTATTCCAAAGAGAATGTTTAACTGAAATTTTCAATAAAGTTTCTATTTTTTAGCTATCTTTTACATGTATAATTATTGTTTGTGTTACACCAAATTCACTTCAATATCTTCATCCAATTTCAAAAAATTATTCCAACAGCTAAATCATTCGAACCCTTTGAATTTTTTCACTCTATTATTTTATTGAATTTATTGCTGTTGAAATATATATTTTTTCGATTAATCGAATGCTTGTTCGCATTCCTTTTTATATCCAATACAACTATTTGATTTTTTGATTCACCCTCTTTATAAAATTGGAATTTTAGAGTTTAACATGCTTTTACTAAGAAGTTGTTATTTTGCAAGTATTATAAAAACAATGCAAACTTTTGTGCAATTCTTAGTTGAATTATGAGCAATTTTTAACGATATTTAGGGTGCATCTCAACGTTATAAAACCCGGACGTGGTTACAGGCATTAATCACATTTTTTATAAATATCTTTTTCTTCCAAAGTTGTTTTCCGCATTCATCCGTCCATGTAAAATGTGTTATATTTATAATATCAATAGAAAAGAAATATCAAAAGCCTGTAAACGATTACCTATGTGTTACTTATCAAGTCAATTTTACTAAGAATTTTCTTCATTAAAATCGTTTAATAGAATTACCGCTTCCAGCAAAATACTTCAAAGGATAATGCTGCACAACCGGTGTCGTTTTATAACAATTATAAAAAATGGCATAAACTAGTTTCCAACTTTCAATTTCATCAGACATTTAATAATTTTCAATTAAAAATTCGTATGAAATTAATAGTGTCATTAATTTTGGATACTCAAGCTTTAAACGAAAGTAATCTTAAAAATCTGAGATTTAATTTTGGGTAATGTTTAAATTTGTTCCTTAGTAAAAATTATGTTATATGTTTTGAGTGGTTAAATACTCATTTTCAATATTTGTGTAAAGTCTTTTGTTTGGAATGTTCCCTTAAACCACCTTGAAAAATACAATCTTTCACCACTTAGTTTTTTCATTTCTGCTTGTTGACATAATTAGATTTATTATTATGGCAGTATATATTCTTAGCACGAAATATGCTACTGAATGCCTTAACACTATACATGTAAATATTATATATATATGTATATATATACATATATATAATATTATATATATATGTATAATCTTTATTAGAACAAATTTGGAAGGAAAATTAATTACAATTAACTACATTTAAATTATATATATATATATATATATAGTGAACATTTCAAGAAAAGGAATTTGAAATCTTTAAAATCTATATTAAAAGATACAGTTAAGCAATCAAAGAAAAACGAATTAAACCTTAAAGAAATGCAAAACAAAGATCCTGTAGCAAAGTTACTGTGTTCTACTTCATTAATTTATAAATATACGCGTGAAGATTGTCAACAATCTTACATCGAAGAGACACGAAGACACTTTAAAACATGAATCCATGAACATTTTGCAGGTTACCTAACATCAACATCCAATTAAAAAAGAATTACAAAATCACTATATATATATATATGAAGAAAGAGATAAGATCAAGATTAATGAATAAACAGAAAAAAATTATTATAACATCAACATTTTCTTATGCATGCAATTTTAATTAATTTAAGTGTAGTTAATTGTAATTAATTTTCCTTCGAAATTTGTTCTGATAAAGATTTTGAATCGAAACCGGTCGCATTTATGAAGCTCAGTAATTCAATACTTATATACATATATATATATGTATAGATTACCAGCAACACCATTTATGTAAAAGATAAATTCTATGAATACAAATTTTTAAAGATATTGAGTAAATAGACCCTAAAAATACATTTCACGACCCTAAATTTTAAATCTTTCCATTTTTTAAGCTGAAAATATGGAATCTCACTCAATTATTTGGTTAGTGTAAATTTAAACTGTTTCTATTTTTCAATGAATCCATAGTATGTTTTTTTCAAAGTGATCGAATTTTATTTCATACATATGACATATTATTTAAACTACCTGAAACTTTTTGAAATTTTGTTCAGAATTGAATGATGCATAATATTCATTCAAAGTTTTTTAGTTTTTCAAAATTCTATTTCCTATTCAGCTGGTCAACTTTATGTGTCAGCTTAATTCAAAATGCATTTTGACCAATTTCTCATTTTATGAAGACTTGAGAAGTTTCCTTAGAGGTTTGGGAGTTTGGGCTCGGAATGTCTATATTAGTATTTTTGGGTTCATAATTTCGGACAAATTTAGGCGTATACAAACTTGTCAACGAGCCGACATTTCCAAGCTCGGCTCGGCTCGTTTAAATTTTGTGTAAGTTCGGCTCGGCTCTCCACATAAAATCTTTGAATGAGGCTCGTTTAACTTGGTAATTTCTTAAAAATATTGTGCCCAAAGAATTTTTTACATAGCTCTTCTTATTATTTAATAAACAATTCTTAAATTAGATTATAGGAAATACATACTGACTGCAAAAAATAAGAAATATTTCCATAATCAAATTATCAAGCAGAACTATAAACTTGTTTGCCTAAAATAGGCTCGTTTTGGGCTCGTTGTATATCAAAGACTGTGCTCAAGCTCGGCTCGGCTCGGCTCGGATCGGTTCGGCTCGTTGACAAGTCTGGGCGTATATGCATGATGATTATTTAATTTTGGAAAATTAATTGACCTGGAACGGGCTTATTATTTAGCAATCAGGTGATCCTGACTAGATTTGGGACTAGATAGCATGGGCTTGGTCGGGCACTGAAACTTCCGGCCTTTCATATCTCCGGTGTTAACACGCTTACTGACTATTTAATGTAAATTTTGCCAAACTTCGGGTATGCTTAAATATCAAAACCAATAAACCAGGCCTTTTTGTTATTCTACGAGAATGATTCAAAAACAGAATTTTTAAGGGTCTTAATCAGACTTATCAACTAGCCGAGCTTCTAACGAGCCGAGCCGAGCCTATTTTAGGCAAAGCAAGTTTATAGTTCTGCTTGTTAATTTGATTATGGAGATTTTTCTTATTTTTTGCAGTAAGTATGCCTTTCCTATAATCTTATTTAAGAACTGTTTATTAAATAATAGGAAGAGCTATTTAAAAAATTCTTTGAGCACAATATTTTCAAAAAATTACCGAGCTAAAACTACCCCATTCCAAGATTTTATTTGGCGAGTCGAGCCGAGCCAAACTTACACAAAAATTTAAACGAGCCGAGCCGAGCTTGGAAATGTCGGCTCGTTGACAAGTCTGGTCTGAATAATGTTATTATAAGACTCAATGCACAGTCGATACGTTTTAGAATAATAGCATGTTTATAGATTGCTGATATTCGCAGTGAGCTTATGGGTGAATTAGTTTATGATCTATTTACATCAAATACAGAACTGTACCGCCATATCAATAATCCAAGAACTCCGAAAATTCATTGGAACTCCTCTCTGATTGACCTAAGATCAAAGAAAGAGGCTATCTCATCAAAAAATATATTGGAAACGGTAGGAATCTCTTTACCAGATATCAGAGATCATGCCATTACCTTGAAGATGTTTATTGAGATGGAGGGTGTATTTGCACTTCAGATTTTAAATTCGCTTGCAACTAATACAGATCAGATTAGAAAAAACCCATTGAAGAACGTTGAGAAAAATCTACGATCGTACAAATCGCATGATGTATCTCTATATTTTCAGGTTAGTTGTTTTACATTTCCAATTTTATACAAAATAATGATTGATAGCTATGAAGAGTTATGGAAAATTAAGTCTTTTTTATATGACGTGCTAATTTCATTGATCTGAAATAATGCCTTTCAATGAAAATGAGTGCAGAAGAAGAGTGAATTGAAATCCATTTTTTAAATCAATGCGTTATTACAGTACCGTAAGTATCAGAAAATTTCATTTTATGCAGCAAGCTAATTGAAACTGAATTGTGCCAGTTACAAGATAAAATTCAAATATTTTACACAAACTTTCGCAGTATATGAAATCAACACATTTAAATACATTAATATCACGGTTTTCATGAAGGTTATTCTTAAAGCTAATCGGAATCTCCCTGATTCTAGAATGTGCAGAGTATACAGGGTGGCCCATAAGTTTGTATACAGTTAATACAAACATTTAAATAACAAGAAATAGTGAATTAAACACAGCATAAACAACAAAAAACACCGATGGACTACTTTCTATGGGGTGTTGTCAAAGATGATGTCTATGGCAGAAAGCCTACATCTGTTCCGGAAATGAAACAATACATAACTGATTCATTCAATCGTATCACGGAAAACAAAGAGCTGTGTTCCAAGGTATGTCGTGGTGTTGAACATCGTCTTGAAAAATGCGTTACCAATGAAGGAAAGCAATTTGAACATTTGTCTTAATCTTTGAATACATACTGTTTGTTTTTTATGTTTTTTTTGTTGTTTATGCTGTGTTTAATTCACTATTTCTTGTTATTTAAATGTTTGTATTAACTGTATACAAACTTATGGGCCACCCTGTATATATATATCAGACTTGTGTGATAGGGCGGGGATCTCCGCCCCGCCCCGTCCCGCCCGCATGCAAGGCGGGTCCTAATTTCAATCCCTGTGGGGAATCGCGGGGATTTGCGGGGAAATTATATTATGGGTTTTTACGTATTGCTGTGAATATATTTTTGATTTGTAAAATTTAGTGTTTGCTTAATGTGAAACAAGAAACTCCTGTCGAAGCATTTTGTGAAATAAAAACAATCAGGCGTTAAAACAATGAGAATTAGTCCTTCTAGGTTATATCGAAAATACAACGGTTCTCAATTTCTATACTTTTACTTTCATTTATCAATTAAGCGTGCTAGGTGAGTTAATTCATTCTGGTATTATTAATTATAAATTTTAATAAATAATGAGCATATAAATATTGTCAATTAATTTATATAATATAAATTATGCAGAGACGCCGGAAGTAATTCAATATTAGGGGAGGGGCCAAAATGTTATGACTCTATATAATTATGTACTTTTGTTATTTTTTGATCTTAGGCCGACTAATTTATTTGATGTTTTTTGCGAAATGTAGATTTGATCTAACTGCACATAGAACACCATTAATTAGAAATAAATGCATATATTTATTAATTTCTGAATGGTTTTTCTCATTAACAATCTTTTTAAAGTAAAAATCAAGAGTGTTAGTTCCTTTCCAGGAAACTTGACATAATCAAGGGGTGGGCATTGGTTGAGTATGACCTCGGATATAGAACATGGTGAAAGAATTTGCAAATTTGAACATGTGGGTAATATGCATATGAATTATTAAAACTGAAGTTCAGAGAATATCAATTTAGAGCTGGTTTTGTGATTGTTTAGAGAATTTGTCAGTCTTTTTATTAAGTTATTTTCTATTATATTAATGCTATTTATATTTTAATACAACAATTATTTGCGTCAATATCCTAATGATTGTGGAAATGTGAATTACCTATTGATTAAATTTTAGTTTTCATTATTGGTTCGTAAGCAATGAACATTTATTGAATTTTTTGAATTCCGATTAAAATTGTCATTGCTTATTAATATTATCATAATCATTGTTTTGAATATTATTTTATTTTGCACTATTACATTTTTTTATTTTATTAATTTGGTTCTTGCGGAGCGGGGATTTGAGGGGTGGATCCACATTTTTTATCTGCGGTGCGGGGTGGGTTGCGTGGAGAATAATATACATACATACATATATTGGGGGTACAACTTATTTTCATTAGTAATGAACCCCATAAAATGCGGTTAATAATTATGCCAATAATACGAAAATTATATTTACGATATTGTATTATGTCCATGATATTTTATTTTCTTATGAATTATTTAATAGTATCTTAAAAGAAGACTAAGAGATAAATCCGAATTCTAGGAACATACGAAAATGCTAGTATTTGCAGCATTCAAACGAATTCAATTATGTGCATGATAATTAAATATTTACATTCAGGGGAATTTAATCCATTGACTGTGATATACGTAAAACTAATGACACATTTTGTTATTGTTGTGCACGAGCTAATTTTTCATCATGTTTTGCACAATGTGGCAGGTGTTTATTATATGACATTTACTAAATATCCATTTGAGCTAGTGTATTACCTATGCCACACCCATCCAACAACATTTATATTTTTTTGTATTTTGCTAAATAGAGTTTGCGAAACCTGATCAAATATAAATAGACTTTATATATCTAAATGTATATTCATGCGTTTATAACGTATATACATTCATATATATATATATATATGATTATAAAGATAAGAGCGGTTAAGGATGCTTCACCGTTTGACTAAGGCTTTTGAAAGCCAATATCCTGATATTGAAATTTTAATTGAAAAATTAACGTAAATATTATTTATTTAAATATAAGTTTACATTGGATATTACAGTCCGAATAGTTTTAGTTCCTATTCTACTTTCATTATCGCTGAAATCGATTACATCAATTTCATGAGTTATACGCAAGGCGATACCTAACAGGCAAATTTGTATATGAATCTGCAATGGTTATCAAAACACGTTTTTTGCATTTTCCCAAGCTTAATATCAAATGTCAAAATATAAAATATTTCAAATTTTTAGATTGAAACAGAGATGAGCATAGCCCCAATTTCTCAGGTCCATTTGCAGGCTCTGATGTTCTCGACTAGTTTTTAGTAGTGTTCTGTGGACCATCTAGTCCCATGTGATTATAATCTAGGACCAAGAAACTAAATGGGACTAGGATACAAAAGAAGGAACTGGGTCCACGAATGTCAGAATATTACTCACAATTTTTGTAAATTTTGTTCAAAATAAAAGTTATGCCTTGGGACCAATGGGAATATGAGACCAGAAAACGTCATGGCACTGGGAAGGGACAAGACAAAAATATATTTGAGTGTTTCTTGATATGTGCAAAGATATCCGAAACCCATTGAGACGTGCCGTGCACAAAGTCAAATAGAGCAGAGCTTTAACAGTTTTGGAGCTATAACCGTTTAAAAACATTTTAAATTGCCAGACTGTTTAAGGTTAAAATTTTATTTAATAATAAAATCTCAATATTTCATTATTAATGAGACTTGTTTATTATGCACTATATTATTGTTTTTTAATGTTAGCGTATAAGTTACAACTCTCTCTCTCTCTCTCTCTCTCTATATATATATATATATATATATATATATANTTATCCATTTTAACATATGCTTCTCAATGCTGGTGGCCTTCTAGAGTCCAATTTCAAGCAATGGAAAGATTTCAAAAGAGATGCCTTCATTGGGTATTTAATTCTAAGGACAGAATTGAATATAGTTGCATATTTAAATTAAAAATTTTTCCAATTGCTATCCAATTCCAATTATATGACCTACTATATTTTAACAAGCTTTTAAATGGATTATACAAAGTAAATCCCTATGATTATGTGTGCTTAACTAATTCAAGAGAATCAAGAAAAAATTCAAGAAACTTATTTACCATACGTAAATGTAAAAAGATTAGTTCACATAATAATTTTTGGGATCGAGTAATCTACATGGCCAATTACATAATAATCAATACTTCTGTTGATATTTTCGATAAACCTTATGCATTTAAAAACCAACTTATCAGATTCATGGAATTTCATGTTAAGGAGTATTTCACCACTGATAATGTTTGCTCCTGGTTTTTATCTTGTTTCTGCAATAATTGCAGAATAATAAGAACTTTTTATAAATAACTTATTTTTGTTAAATTTATAGATCGTTATATTAATAGCGAATAGAAGACATTTAGTAGTAGTAGTATATACATACATAAAGGTTGATTGCTTCAAAATGGGATTTCAGGAAAATCTGAAACATCTTAAATACTTAGGAACCTCCAAAACTTGATGATGTCTCATCAACAGCAAAGCGGGCCAAATCAGTTCAGTGGCGTGATTCTAAAGACGTCACTGCAATCTCATTCCTCAAAGTTCGATATCTTAATCTTTTATTTAATCGACTGAGCATTGTTCTGTACAATAAGTTCATCGAACCCGCATGGCGGCGTGAAGGATTCTTATCACTGGGTGACTTGAAAATTCAACCATCAGTGATTTCATACATTGTTGGAGATTCGCTTCATTCAGTCGCAGAGAGTCCCGGTAAGTCAACAAATGTGCAGAATTAAGTATTTGTGCTAGAATAACAGGTCTTCCAGGTAAACTTCACAGTTGTATATCAAATTTAAAAAGAGCAATGAGAAACTGCAAAAGCTCTGGCAAGTATGAACATAGTTAGGGTACGGATACAACCAGACGGCAATCCAGATCAGTCTGAAAATTTAGTGGTATTTAAGTTAGACCAATACGTCGAGATTATTTTGATAAAGGTCCATCGATTAGTCTTATAAAATCATTCTGACAAATAGATAAACAGAGAGCAAAACACACATATATATATATATATATGTATATATATGTATATATATACATATATATAATATTATATATATATGTATATACATATACATATATATAATATTATATATATATATATACATATATATTCGGGCGCTAGATACTATGGGATTTGTATTCACCTCCCTTACTTTCCGATTTTCCATAGTATCCAACGCCTTATTTTATGTAAAGCCAGAATATATTTTATCCAAAAATTTTTCCATTGCGCATTTGGAATTGGTGTCTAATTTCTTATCTATGAGTTTCAGGTTTTTCAAAAAATGTTTTTTGGACCCATGTCCAACGCGCTCCGCCATAGTATCTAGTGCTCGTATAGATTTTTTTACGGATATTTTAAAATTTGTATCCAAAGTCCTTATATATAATAATTCATAAATCTTTCCCAGACCTGAATTCATTGAATGGGCTCAGATCTTAAGGTTTAATTAAACCGCTTCCGATGTTGCAGCAGTTATGTAAATATGGGTGCCAACTGAAAGCGCATCCCTTTCTTCCCGGCTGATGTCATAGGTTGTGGTGAATTCTCTTTTAATTTCCCGTTCTCGTTTTGGCGCTTATTTATATTATTAAATTCTTATGAGAAGTTTACTTCTGACGTGAATTAATTTAATAAATTACTGTGGGATGATTTTGAAAACTGAAATCCACTTTCAGTAATTGCCTGTGTGACCTGTATCGCAAATAACTAAAAATGTACTAAGTTCAATTCTTATTTATGAAATAACGTCATTAGCAATTTATTTGTAAATTTAAGTCTATTTTCCAATAATTTAGATGCGTTTGAAGGACTGCTTTCTAAAACCTTGACGCATGTTGCGTTCAGTATTGAATCGACTTCTTCTTTAAGTGAAACTGAAAGAGGTATGCAGCATATTCAGTATGTCCCATAAGTTACGACGACTTTTTATTAATGATAATTCTATGTCTATGCCAGATGTTAAGAGATGAATTTATTCCTGCTCTTCAAGCAAGACAGATATTATTATCATCATATTTCCAACAAGATGGTGCTCCAGCACATACCGCCATAGCAACTCGTAATTTCTTAACAGATACCTTTCAGGATCGATGGGTTGGCAAATTTGGACCGATTCCTTGACAAGCACGTAGTCCTGACCTCTCGTCGTGTGATAACACGTTATGAGGTCTGTTAAAGCCTAGAATCGTAGCAAGAAAAGCACAAAACAAAGAAGACCTAAAAGGCGTTATTCAAGACGAATTTATGCGATTTCCAGTTGAGATTCTCCGAAAAACCAATGACAGAACGTTCAGACGAATGCGATTGTGTATTGAACTAGGAGGCCTTCAAGTTGGTCCTTATGATTAATTTTTTACATGTTCCTTAGAATAATTGTTAGAAATTACGTAATCGTTCAAATAAAGTTTTGAAATATATATTTTCTTTACCTTGTTTTCTTTTTATAGAAGTCGTTGTAACTTTGTAACTATGGGACAGACTGTATCACTATTTTTTGAATAGTTCAATTGGTTTCTATATTTATTATGGTTGATAGACAAAAATGTTTAGAGCTGCTCAATTTACATCTGGATTTCAACAGTGTAGAAGGAACTGAAAGCTTTATGAGGTGTTGGCTGCCCGCAATCTTTATTTGTAAAAATATGTCAGACAATCCCTTCTTAACGGAGTCTTCTGCCAATACAGGTAAACTATTTTAAACAAATATGACTATTTCATTTTATACGACGCCTCTAGTTTAACTAATATGAGAAAACACTGAATATGCAGTACTTCGCATATTGGTATCAAAGAAACTGTATTTCGAGCTCTTGTGTCACTGAAATCAAGCTAATGATGTAATTCGATTATATATATTGTAGCATCGGCAGGTAGTTGTTATTATTTATCGGCCAGACCTCGCGCTTTTCTTGTTGGTGATGGTTGTTGTAATATTTGTACATATTGTAAATAGCAGTGTATATAAAGAACAAAATGTTTGTAAATAGGAGATAGTTTGAACTGTATTCTCTTCTTGTCCGCTAGAATCACCCCGTGATTCTACCATATATATATATATACACTATGTAGCAAGGTTTTTGTTACAGAGTATTTTCGAGATGGAAGGGATCCAAAATGGAATCTTAACTTAATTTTTGCGCCTCACGTCTAGCTTTTTGAAAAAATTGATTTTTTCATAAAACACTATTCCCACTTTTTCAGAAGTAGCACGTATCTTTTACTGTTGCTTTTGAATGCTTTGAAGCCCAAGCTCCTGTCAAAAATTCATAAAACATGTTGAGGGAATGATATTGATGGTTATGAATAAACCATCATTTCCTATCCACCAAACATTCCATCGGCGATTAGACCTGTTCCCCCTTGTGTTTCATTACCTGTTCCTATAGGCCCCATTGATCTTTCGGAAAAGGATTCCATGTCGACAGAGTTGGATAAAGCTTTCACTTACAGTGATAAGAGTAATTCCTGTAGGGCAGAACAAATACTCGTAGATAGGCTTTAACTCATAGTTCGTCAATGCAGCATACAAATATGAAGAAACTCGTTTACTTAATGCCAAAAATGGGCGATTTTGCTGTTATAAAGCATCCTGCTGTAAAGGTTAGGGTTAGGGTTAGAGAAATCTAAACGTGCTGAAAAAATTTCGAGTACAGATTTGTGATCTATTACTTTTCAACATGATCGATCACAGTAGATTCTGGGATTTAGTTTTATGTGCTCACATATATATATTAAAATTTTCGGGTGTTGGTTGATATATATGTGTTTACGTGTCCTGAAACATGTTTAGTTTCTTTGATATCAGAATATTTACAAATTTTACAATCATATTTATACACAATGGAGAAGGCTAGCAATTTTTAGATGGTTCTTTTGTCGAGAAATCATTTTGAGTTTTCAATTGAATTTTTCGTATATTTCTAGGGGTTCTGCTAGTGAGCGTAAGGGGAGGACGAAGCATTGCTCACTCCTTTAGGGCTAACAGTAGATAGCTTTATTCGTTTGAAAGTTTTAAGCTTTTAACGTTTTTTAAGACAACAATTGTTTAGGTCTAAACGAAGCTCCTAAAATTTGAAAGTAAAGTGTGTTCCTTTTTGAACTTCATTTAATTAACATTCAATAACATTTTGTGCAAATCAGACTTGTCAACGAGCCGAAATTTCTGAGCTCAGCTCGGCTCGTTTTAATTTTGAGTAAGTTTGGCTCGGCTCGGCTCGGCTCGCCAATAAAATCTTTAAATAACGCTCGTTTCAGCTCAATATTTTTTAAAAATATCGCGCTCTCAGAATTGTTTACATGGCTCTTCCCATTATTTAATAAACATTTCTAAAATTAGATTATAAGAAAGGCATATTGAATGAAAAAATGAGAAAAATCTGCATAATCAAATTAACAAGCACTACTATAAATTTGCTTTTGTTAAAAACGGCTCGTTTTAGTCTCGTTATATATCCAATACTCTGCTCAAGCTCGGCTCGGCTCGGCTCGTTAAAAGCTCGGCTCGTTAACAAGTCTGGTGCAAATTTATTTAAATTAATTGCTGTAAAATTCGTTTTCAAGTAAACTCATCACTGTCTCATATGATCTTAAAGTATGAGGTTTGATCACGTCTATAAAACCTCAAATTTCAAGCCAAGATGACAGATGCATTTCAGATTTTAATCATCTTTATTAGTTTTTGAGTTTTTGACTAAGAATGTTATTATTGTTTACTTAATAATATGACTCTGGTAGGCCTATTAATTTAGCTGGAATAGGTATAACCTTAATGCAAATGAAAATTGATTTTCTTAACTCATTGAGCCATCTAATCATTACTAGGTACCTGCGAGACCACACATTTTGGTCTCAGTTTCGGTACCAGGCAACGGGGACTCTAATAATTATTTCTGGATGTTTCTATCATTATGTTGCCATTATTTTTATAGGAATCATCTGTAATTTATAGCAATACTTTAGCTTTTCTCTTAAATGTCGCGTCTGACAAAAGAGAAAGTTGAAATATAGACAAAAAATTCCTTACGTAAACAGCAGAATTAATGAGTTTCATTCTCCGTCATATTTACAAAGTTTCGTCTGCGAATAATTTAAAGCTATCAAAGCGGGAGGCAGAGAATTTTAAATATATAGAGTGGTACACTCACCCTAAAAAAGCAGCCAAATATAGGAACATGTATTGCAATTCATGTGAAGATATAGAAAACAAATTTAGCACGACTTATTAAAGTATCAGGGGCGGATCCACGGCGAATTATATAATAATATTATATAGTCAGATCGGACTTATCAATGAGCCGAGTCGAGCTTGAGCACAGTATTTTGTGTTGCGTTGGAACCAGATTTGTCGAGCTTCTAATGAGCCGAGCCGAGCCGAGCAGAGTATTGG
>CABFPE010000049.1:1985179-1997357 GCA_900660155.1 Hofstenia miamia
TATATATATATATATATATATATATATATATACTCCTGAGTATTTATTTTATTAAGTTTTCATGTGCTTATTTGTACATTGCAGCATATATAATATATATATATTGTGTACAAATTGTGCTTAAACTATTCATTGTAAAAAACAAGAAATATTTTATGTAGACATGTTTCGAGTGTCTCCACTCATCGTCAGTACAAAATAACTAAAATAATATGGTGGTAAATACAAATTTTATAATTTTAAAATTGTAATGTAGATCTTATACGATATATATATATATATATATATATAGTTTTGAATAAATGTATATAAAACATGTTTCTTTTGACGTCGATATAAAATCTGTAGATTTCAATATATAAATTTTGTATATGCTGCTGGTAGTTGAACCCGGATCTACGATGTCATTTAATATCTTTAGCGCTTGTGGTGCCTACCAACTCAGTGTTGACTTCAATTACGTTGCAAATTGGATTAGTGCAAATCACTATAATTTACAGACGGACAGTTTGCGGGAGTTGCTGCAACTGGACTCCTTCAAACAAGCACATGCCGTCATAAGCCTGTTGCATGATGATCTGCCTTCTCAGTCTCTTTACAGTAAATGTAATTTTCTTTAATGACGTAACAAAATATTATTGTTCTTATGTGAAGACTTATGTTCAATGTTTTACTTAATTTAATACAATTACTATACATTTATAAATTGAAGACATTATGTAAGCAATAAACTTAATATATTGTTTGCTTTGGGATTTGGGAATGTTGATCAAATCAGATTTGCCAACGAGCCGAAATATTTTAACACTGGTCGGCTCGATTCGTTAAACAAATGCTTACTTTGATGCTCCATTTATCTCGCAAACTTTTTTAAAAATCTTCTGCTCTTGCAATATATTTTCACATCGGTCTTAAAATCACTTAATGAACATAGAAATCTGACTATAAGAAACACAAAAACGAATATTGAATAAAACTTTATGAAATACAGAACAATGTATTAGCTATGTTTAAACAAGGCTCATTTTGAGCCTGCTTAATGTCAAATTCAGTGTTGAAGCTCAGCTCGTCTAAACTTGGCTCGTTACAAGCTCGGCTCGCTGACAAGTCAGGTTCAAATTCAGTTAACCTAAGAAATGTAAGCAAGAAAAGTATATTAGGTTATATTCCAGCATTGCCCACCGCTAAGATTTCAAGAAAATGATTAAAATTGGCTTTTATGACGTCATAACATTGTCAAGGTGTCATCAAAATCAATATTGATTAAAAATCATAATCAATATAGAGTTAGATAGGTAGAGGCAGGTTTTCCCAATGCTAGGAGCCCAAAAAAGCCCAGGGTGAAGGCATAGAATTTTTAGTAATATACTTCCGTGAATTTATATTTAACATGTTTTCTATAAGCCCTACAAAAATTTACGTATGCACAGCTTGGCATTTTTAGAGCCTTTACAGCAGTTTAGCTATGAAATCCCATTTCAATCGTTGAATTATTTCTATATTCGATGGGTTTCTTGATTGATTCAAAGTATGCCTTTCTCATGTTTACTTAGAGCGATGCTAAAGAGACTTGAGCTGTTGAACGTATTTCACAGTTGTATAATAATACAATTTTAGTAAAATGCATTTTTTCATTAATGGAAAGATGTGACCAGAGGCGTATCCAGTAATTTAGTTTGATTAAATAAGTCCGAGATGTGATAAACAGAAATAGTTAATATAAGGACTTTTTTAGTTTAGCAGGAATATAAATGTGTTTAAATGAATATTTAAATTCAAGATTAACCAATTACAGTATAGATTGCACCTTGAAATGTTAGATATCACTCGGCTCGAGTTCTGTGAGAAAACCTGGGACCATAATTCTTGTCTTGAAGAGAGATTTTTTTTAAAAAAAATCAGAATAGTGATTACTTATTTTTTATTTTAGCATCAAGAAGCAAAAGTTCTGAGACAGTTGGTTATATTCCTAACAAACTAATCACTTCAAGACCTCTGGAGAATGGAACGGAATCATGTCCGGTTTCTCTACCACATCGTCGACCAATAGCTAAGGAAAAAGAGTGGTTGTCACTACGCGCCAACAGCATTTCATGCATCACTGGCTTTCCCTTTGTCCCCTGTTTGTGTTTTGATGACAGTGATTAAATCCCCTTACATAGAATTGTAGATTATTTTTGTAAAAATTTAATTGTTAACTTTTGTAATATTATCACATATTTTTGTATTGAATTTTAATTATTTCCCGGATAAACAAATATATTTTTAAACTAAATTCTCGATATTTATCGTATTAAACTTCATGATAAGCTCTTACTTTTTAATATTAATCAGCTTTCGTCTGCATCACATGGGGATTCAACTATTATTTTATGAGAAGAAGTTTGTAATTGGACTTCCTATAAAAGAATTTGTGAAAAATATTATTTTCAATGTGTTGTAACATCACTAAAAAAATAATAAATATACTAAATAGTGAAATCAAGAATTGCGAATTATTACATGCTCCAAAAAACTTACGAACTACACTCTTTACACATGCAGTTTTAAAACAAACTATCAAATAACAAAAACTTACTTAACAATAGTGTTCATCATTGACTGTGAACAATTAAATGATAGTATTAAAAGACAAAATAAGATTGTTTTCTACTGAAGTTCCAATCATATACAGTCATTATATTTGGATGTGCATATTTTCACAAGTGAAGATTTCAGTCTCCACATGTTTGCCTGTGGCATATTTATTTAATGTTGCTTTTATATAATTTAAAATTGTATGTCATTAATGTACTTAACAGTTTACAGCTTTTGTAATTCATGCAAAGTGCCATTTGATTGTGTACGATATAGTATTTGGAAATACCCAAATTGTGCTGACTTCAACAAAAACGGGGATGTGGCCAGCGACAAGCATCTGGAGAGGGGTGGGGGTCTAAAATAGCTCTTATGTAGGAATCGAAGGTTTTTCTAGGATTTTGTGAATTCTCTTAGGTGTGGACTTATTTAGTTATTTTTGCAAAAAGTGGAAGTTTTTTTAAATTTCTCCTAAAAAAGGACCTGTGTTTATTAGTTAGAGGCTTGTAGTTTTTTCGAGAAAAGTGGGGAGACTAGTCTTCACCCGTGGTCGCATTCTTCAACAAAAACGTCTCTTAATTGATATATGCACTGAAACAGTATTGATATTATCTTTTAACTGTGCTCACATTTATGTATACTATGGAAGCAGTTTTTCATATGTGATTATATAATATATTAAATACCAAAGCTTGGTGTAGGTTAGAGGAAATGCGCATCTTAATAATGTGCAAGATTACTTGAAAAAAATTTGTAAAATATTTTACAAATAATTGCCAAACCCTCGGATCGTTTTGCAAATAAAATGCAAAGAATTTGCCACTAATCTGGAATTTTCCAAGCTTTTAATAAGGTTTTGCTTCCTCATGGGGGGGCTGCAGGTCCATGCAAATCTGACTGATTTACTTGAAGTTTACGAAGTTTATATGTGTGATGTCTTTAATATTATTAAAGATTGCGCTGATCATACCTGCATTGTAATATCTACCAAGGCATGGATTTTTTGATGTTGCCGCAGATGTATTTAATAAATTGATAAAGCATTCGATCACTTCTTAAAATAATTTTTGATTACCAACACATCATCTATTGTTTGCGAATTCACATGATGCTGCTTTTAGTTTAGTTCAAATTTCTAAATAATGGTGTCCAAGGCTATCATGAAGTTTGGACATCTTTCAAAATGAACCAAACTATGAATATATTTTTTTATTTATAAGGTAGAAAATTTGGGCTTAAAATATGTATGTGTCTGAACTACATCAATACATCAATGTACCTACGCTTTTTAGTGAAAAATCCAAATTTTTAAAGTCTTTAAAGTGTTTTCCATATCTAGTATTCAGAAATTCAAGAAAAGTGCAGAAATTTCTCTATATTATTGTGCTTTTCGATTTGAGGAATTTTTTTGTTCGTGAGTTATAAATGATTAATTTTTTTAATGAAGTGGGCAGATATAGAAATAATAATGTTAGCCCTTTAAAAGTGTGTGAAAATGTTTATATGGACCCTATAAATAAACTTTTATTATTTGTCTATACTTTACTCAGTTTACATGCATTTAAATATTGCACTTGGGTAGTATGTTGAGTAAATAAGAAGAATTGATAAATGATTCTCGATAAATTCAATGTTTAACTGAAAATCAAAAATTATTTCATAATACACTGGGCCCGAGATGTAAGTGGGACGGGTAGGTCGGGCGGGTATGGGGTAGGATTTCTCCAATGTGTGTACCCATGAGGCAAATACAGTATTCAGTTGAGATAAAAAGAATCATAAAAATTGCCAAATTGAAGATGCTAAAACTAATTTTCTCACATTCAAGTTCCCTGATTGATAAAATTTCGATTTACTTGGAAAGTTAATCGCATTTTGAAAACTCAACTACCATTTATTTCAGCTTTTTGATTTGATTTTATTCAAAAGTATCAACAAGATTTTTTGGATATAATTTGTTCTCAATAGGCTTTACAATTACATTTGAAGGAGTGGAATTGCCCTGCATAACTATATTGAATTATGCATTTGTTTTACATAAATCTATATTGAGTTAAAATATGTCTTCATTTGGCTTTTAGTATGTATTGCCATCACGTTTGTCATTAGATTACTATTGGTAGTAATAGTGGAGATGGCATTTGAAGAAATTAGGCTGTATTTTTTAGGCAGTAAGCATTGAAAATATTTGGCAGCGGGGCATAGTGTAGTGCTATGGAAATTTTCATAGACCAAATATGGACCAATAACATATCGCAATTTGTTTTTGGAGCAGAATTTTTGAGTAGGGGATTTGGGACAAGAAGGTAAAGATTGGACGAATATGGAGCAGACATTAGTTTTCAAGCCTGGGTCAATTATCAATTGAAACATTGAAGTTTCTTCTTTCGAATTGAAATTATCTTCTGTTTAATTTGGTGAGTCATCGACATTAATGTGTTGTACTCATGGATTTTTTGGTTGTCCTTTTCTGTTATTTACATTAGCAGACCATCATAAGACTTTCATTGTAGAAATTGCTGAACGCAATTGGAAGCTCATGCAAAATCTTCATTATTTTATCATTGAGCAACTTCTATTATATTTTTGAGTCACACTGTATGTCTGAGATTTTTCAATTGAATTCCTGATATTTCTGCTGAGATCAATCCTCTTGTTTCAGTTGCGACATGGTTCATCATTTTGGTAAATTTTCAATTAGACTGAAAAGCAGTGTTAAGTTAAATCAAGCCTCAATTCAGCTCAGATTGAAGGCATTGCAAGTCGGGTCAAGGACAAAACAGGATCAGTATCAGGTTTGACAGCAACCCAGTAATTTCAGCAATTTGATATCAGTTAGTTTTATTACATCCAATACATGTAGATAACTTGGTTTGCAAACAGTACTTTGATTTGCTGATTCCTTCTTTGCATAAGTGATATGTATCGTAGGTTGGAGTAAAACAACATTATATAGTTACTGTATTCTACCTATGCAATGTCAATGGTAAATTCTTTATTGATTTCATAGGGTCAACATGTTTCCTCCATGAAATATTTATGGCCTCATATCTCTTAATTGTAAAAGTATTACTGTTGAAATTTTTATCAAGATGTGTTTATGATTGCAAGACTGAACTTATTTTTTGCTTTTTTAATCTAATTTTTTTTAGAATATGTTAATACCCAAACCTTATGCTTACATTGAAATACATCGTAAACGAAAAGGAGAGTTATAATTCGAGAAATAAGGATATATATATATATATATTGTTCTTCTAAAATCCCTTCCTCTATTTATATCAGAATTAGATCGGTTTAATTCAGATCAGGTTTGATGCTAGAGCAGGCCAGGGCTAGTTTAGTCCGAAGTGCAGGTGAATTTATCTCTATGAAAACGAGTTCCTTTTCCGTTTCTGTAGTCGCGTTCATAAACCTAATTGCTTTCAAATGACCTATTATAACAAATATTAGAAAGTGCATGTTTCTCCCCTCATTAATATCTATTCTTCTAGTTTTAGCAAAAATTTTGCCNTATATATATATATATATATATATATATATATTGTTCTTCTAAAATCCCTTCCTCTATTTATATCAGGATTAGATCGGTTTAATTCAGATCAGGTTTGATGCTAGAGCAGGCCAGGGCTAGTTTAGTCCGAAGTGCAGGTGAATTTATCTCTATGAAAACGAGTTCCTTTTCCGTTTCTGTAGTCGCGTTCATAAACCTAATTGCTTTCAAATGACCTATTATAACAAATATTAGAAAGTGCATGTTTCTCCCCTCATTAATATCTATTCTTCTAGTTTTAGCAAAAATTTTGCCAGTATAATTCTTAATCTTAAACTGATTAGGAATTATTCAAATTTCTTTACCCCTTCAATATAATTTTACCCCTTAAGATATACAAAAATCTGAAAATATTATAAGATGCAGGAAGTCTTCTACTTTATTTTAGTTCTTATACCGATCAGTCCTATTGAGATGCTGCGACCTCTGACTTTGTGCATGGACTTGAGGTCTATCTACAAATGGGCTGCTAAATTCTGTAAAGTTCTCAAGCATACACGTACTAAGTGCATCAGATGCATCAATTACAATATTGACTAAAGTTCTACTTATTACAGCTTTCGTAAAGTTCGAATTTACCATATTTATATAATAGTGATTCAAAAAAATTCATAATTTATAATCCTTAGGTACAGCTTGCAAACATTTATCCAGAATTTTATGGGAATGTATTTACGATATGCAATAGAAATAGTGTAAACATTATTCAATTAATATTGTATAAATTCAAAAACATTGTGATTTTATATATAGCTTCTTATTACATAATGATATTAATATTTTTTTACTTATTTATAGTTTGTGGTTAATTAAAAAACTTTTCTATATACGCTAGCATATCTGTAATATTTTAGTATATTAATGGGAATGTATTTATGATATGCAATAGAAATAGTGTAAACATTATTCAATTAATATTGTATAAATTCAAAAACATTGTGATTTTATATATAGCTTCTTATTACATAATGATATTAATATTTTTTTACTTATTTATAGTTTGTGGTTAATTAAAAAACTTTTCTATATACGCTAGCATATCTGTAATATTTTAGCATATTAAAGAGGGAATAAACGTTGAAATGATTCTTTCGAATGCGTACAAGGAATATAAAAAACTTCACAATGAATTAAGGCAAATGCCTACTTATAGAAGTCTAGATAGAATTTCAAAGCGCCTCGACAAGTCAATAGCTTCTTCGTCGCATTCCTCTAGTGACTGCGACAGTGAAGATGTTAGTCTAAGCGATGATGAAAGCTTAAGTGATGGATATTTATCAGAAAATGACATTGAACATATCAAATTAGAAAATCTTTCAAAGAAACAAACACAAGAGATGGCAAGATTGAAAGATCGAATTGAAGAATTGGAAGCATACATAAGCAATACCTCGAAATCTACAAAATCCGACCAGTATCAGTCTTCAAATGTTGAAACAGAGACCCAAACAGAATTCCCTACGGTCGAGCAGAAAGTTAAGACCCAAATCAACATGATTACTGAAAAATGCTTAAAATTAAATCCAAAGTTCTACACGCAGTGCCCATTTTTGGCAAGCACAGTCTCAAATTTAGATGACCCCTCCATTTTGCAAAGTGAACTTAGTAAATTGAAAATATCGGATTTAGTGAAATACAGATCGAGTACATCCAAACATCGAGGTGCCGCTGTAATGAAGAGTCCAACGGCTTTTCAATACGGGAAAACGACATCTGTATTCCAAAGACAACTTGATTGTAAGCAAAAAGCTGCCATGGATCACGTGTATCAAGCTCAAAATTTGATCGCAAGCATGATACGACATAATAATATGAGTGGACATTCTAGCTTTAGGAAATAACAAAGTTTTAAGATTACATGTTTTCATAATACTGTACATTTTTAAATATATGAGTAGCGTACATTTAGATGTCGAACTTCTCTAAAAGTGGCACATTAGAACCACGAAAATAAAAACGGCATTGCTTCTAAAAAACTTGACACTTGTACAAAATTCTTTATAATTATTATAATTTATCAATTTGCATATCAATAAGTAAATCAAGATTTTATTAACTTTGAAATATTTCTCGAATTCAAAATTGCGATAAATTTTCATATCATTTGCATTGAAATATCCTGAAATTTAGAAATCAGAAGCCTGAAATTTGCCTAAGTTGGGAACAATAGGTGTTTTCTTTTTCAAAAACCCAGACGACGCAACGATTATTACTCTAGCTTCTTGTAGCTCGCTCTTAGTAACTGAAATTTAAAATGTTAATGCTTGGTGGAAGATATTTTCTGACATGCAATGAGCTGGTAATATGCAGATCAAAGCTTTGCTCTAGATAATTATGTTATTACAAGCATCCTAAAATGACATAATCAGGTAAGTGACATCGTTAAACTGGCTTTTCAGTATTAGGCCTTTTATTTCAGGAAAGCTCTTTCCCACAACAATGAAAACCTATTTTTACATGATGATTGACGCTGTTGTGGAAAAATGTGAACATACAGGATGTTTTAAAACTAGAAGGCCCTAAAACCTACAATTTTTCTGCAATTCAAATTTCTTGACATTTGGTACATGCTAACCAATTTTTCAGAATAAAGTCAGCTTTCGAATGAAATAGATCATAATGTATTAAAAACTTGAACTTTTTGAATTATGACTTTCTCATAGCCTATTTTAAGAAAATTCTGGATATTCTAAAAGAATTCTCTTTGAAACACAGTTTATTCACATGATAATTTAACATACAAGTATGTCATAAAATTGCTCTTCTTCTGGTACCACCAACGGTCATTCAAAATATATAAGTCTTCTAAGACCTTATCCCAAGAACCTATACATCTTTAGAAAAAATACATCTTTGCTTAATGTCATTTCACAAAGATATATTTAAAAATAGAAAAATTCCTTGTCCCTTGATAATTACTACCCTTAAAATCGTCATTGATGTTAATTGGTTTTATAGTTTTAAAAAATTTAATAATGAATTTCTAATTGTTTTCTAATATAAAGTAATGAACTGCTTAGAAATACTAGTAAGTGTTTCCTGAATATGAACTCACTGAAAATACCCGAACCGGACTCAAATAGATTTTCTTGCTCTGACCTTAAGTAGTGGGGAATTGTGATATTCGAAATGCCTTTGATTTGCGGCATGTATGTATACAAATATAAATGAGATGTTGACAATCTCATTCAAATATGCGTTTCACGTATTGTAGGAAGTATATTTTTAGCAAAATGTACAGAGATGAAACATTCAAAAATAAATAAACAATATCTAATTCTAAAAATCAGCACCAGAATTCCAAAAATGGATATTCACGTTTTATGATCAGTTAAACCATAAACTATTGCGAAAAACAATATACATTCTAACAACACTTCTAAACGCAATCTATTGACTAAATTGATGAGATGTTAATACGCCATCTACGTTTTAGGAAATGTTCTGATTTAACTGATCAAACATGGCAGTATTGGAATAAATAAATGGCAGCTATTCTTCAATAGCAACGGGTAAATCTGACTTATGAATAGCTCTTAATTTTGGCACATATCGCTCTTCCTTAATCTCTTCACTGTCAGAAGAATCGCTGTCATCCTGCAAGGAATATGCAGATTTAAGAGGAATTCCATTCCTATTACTCTCTGATAAATTTTTAAAATAGGACACAGTCTTAGGTTCAGTCAACGTGCCATCCTTTAAAGGAATTTGGAATGAACATTTTTTAGTAGAACGATATGATACCATGCCATAACCTTTCAAATCTGTAAAAACTTCTGTGAAGTATGCAGCATCTTTATTAATTCTTAGCATCTTTTCACTGCTATGATTAACAATGTGAACACATCTGTTCCAAAATCGTTCCTTATTTGACTCTACAAGAAAAGGTTTCAAAGGGTAACTGATTTCATTGCCCATATAGCTGTAGCTAAGGTAGAGACAGGTTAAAACTATGGCTTGTAGTTCAGTTTCTGATCTAACGTTTGGAGATAAAGTGTCTCTTACAAGCATGAAAACAAATACCACATTAGCGGGAGAAATGAAAGCGATATCCTAAATTACCAAATAAAAATATAATCTAATATTTCTTAGAAATGTAGAAAATTCAATTGATTGAATGCAATATCATTTACTAGGGGGAAGATCTATAGGTATATCTTCAATTTGTAGGGCTACCTTTAAATTTGACGATAATTCCAAGCCTACAGCTCAACGAATAAGGAAAACGTGAAAGATTTTTTCATAATTCAAGTTTGATATAATTGCATAATTGTTTATCTCAGATAATCTATTCACGAACATTAGCAAATCGACTTCCATATGAATGACATCTTAAAGTTCTGTTGTTTGATATTTACAATTTAGCCTTTCCAATTATGTTTCAACTGAAGCAGAAATTTTCGGAAAATTTTGTTCTGATCAGAAATTAAGAACTATGTTAAGATGGGACAATGCTTGTTTGCTAATTTAATCCATTACAACTGAATCTAAACTGTGGATATGCACATTTATCTGTTGCTTAGCAAAAGCTGAGTTAGTTAAAAGATTAAGAAATTATACAGCAATGGTAGAACAGCATCAGCCGAGATTCAATTTCCTTATAATGATCAACTCTTATAACAATTTTATTATAGGTATATAAAGAAAATACTGCAGATATTTAATTTTTTTTATAAATTCTCAAAACTTTATAAACTTTCAAAAATATGTACAGGGCAAAACTGAAATGGCTTTAGAGGTAGAGAATTTCATTACTATCGGTCCTTCAAGGAAGAAGTACTATCATATGCATACATATGTACAAAATTCAAGGATAAATATAATTAACCGCGTTATCTGAAGACAACTGTCCAAAGGCAAAACTTGTCTTGCTTCTGCTTGTACGATATGAAGTGTTATGAAGTCGTAGATTTAAAAAATTATGAAAATTTGGTTGCACTTTCTTGATAAAATAGTGTAGTGGATGATTTGTGTTTTATATTTTAGTCCATACTTAATGCCTTAAAAGTACAAAGAGGTTTGTCCAAATTTTCAATATCACACTAAAATTTCTCTTCCATTGTAAAATATATACATAAGTTTTTGAAGGATATGCATTTCTTAATGAATTGATATTTTTTTTTCAAATTCATAAATTTAATTCCAAAGTGCAGTCAACATTTGATTTTTTAACTCTTTAAATTTTCCCACTCTTTCCAATAATATGTACTCAGGTACAAGTTATTTGATATACCTACTAAGTACTAAATATAACATAAGATCCTTTACTGCATTCCAATTGCCTTAAAATTCTTTATTAAAAGTGGGAGGTTTATTGCTATTTCAATGGATATTATTCGAAAGAATATATATTCATTCTAAGTTAGAAGTTAATTGCCCCAATTAATTACTGGATAATCATTCATATCCATTCGCAATATAACATTATAAATCTAGATGTTTCAATCTAGAGACACAATTAAGCCGAAATGATGTTTGGAATAACGCTGTAATTACCAACGCGGATGTACAATGCAAATCATCTGAGATTCAATTTAACAGAATGATGTAAAGAAAAGGATTTCAAAATCCATTCTTTCTAATAAGCTGCTAGAAATTTAATAAGATATTTAAACAATTTGTGCTTAAGGTGTAAAAAATATATATATATATATATATATATATATATATATAAATGGGATTCGAATTAGTTAAATATATATATATATTTATATTGATATTTAAAAGATCTTTTTTATTTGTATTTCGTTATTATTGAAAATTTATTTATCAAATAAATTTTAGAACCGTTCGGCTGTACAGTAAAATGATACATTAATATCTTTAATAATAAAAACTAATTTAAATTTTGTGGCACTATGGTGGAGTGGTTATCACGTCTGCTTTACACGCAGAAGGTCCCCAGTTCGAGCCTGGGTAGTGTCAATTTTCTATTTTAAATTACTTCTTTAATTTATTTTGTAAATTTTTCTAATCTATATAAATGGGATTCGAATTAATTAAATATATATATATATTTATATTGATATTTAAAAGATCTGTTTTTTT
>CABFPE010000049.1:2015499-2026560 GCA_900660155.1 Hofstenia miamia
TATAAAGATATACTTTTATGGATGCTATATTTGAAACATATAAATGACAAAAATGGAAGGAATTACACTGAATATTGGCTCTCTCTTCTTTCTTGATACTTTGTGTCACTAATTTCACTTAGAACCTGGGTAACTTGGTAATTACAAATATAAAACGTTTTTGAATATAAAGCTGCAATATCCATTATCTGCTTCACTGTTGGCTAAGCACAGTTGACTGATTCCGCAGTCGCAATTGAAGGCTTTTGAGAGAGAACTATTAATGCAAACTTCTCTCTCTTTACAAGCTCTCCAGGATGTGTAACCCTTTACTGCGAAAATTTTTAAGGCGCAGCCAAAAGCAAGTAAGTGTAGAAATATTACAGAAATCTTAGTCACCATGTTTTTTGGAAGGATTTGTTTCAATATGTATATGTAAAATTACGGGGTAAACGCAACAAAACGCTACAAACATGTCAATTTACATTTAGCATCTGCAGTTAATGAAGCAATTAACAATACCGTTCTTAACACTAGCAATGCGAGAATATGTGAAAATGAACGTTAAACATTCAGCAAAAGCGCTAGCAGGTACATATACTCATTGAATTTGCTATTTTTAAAAATGTTGTTTCTATTCCATGAGTTTCTCATTTGAAACATCAGACGTAGATATATTGTCAAGGAATACTCCCTGTTGTAGTATTAATTTCACATGTTGAAAATTCTACACATCATAACAGCAATTCAATTAAAGTTATTAGGAAACAATTTATTGTTGAGTTTTCAACTTTTCAAATTTTGTTATGAAATGGATATTTTATATGAACATACTTTGTCGAAGTTATCGCAATTGACCATTTGCAGATACGACATTTAGCAGATAAAATTTCATTGCATTCATTATAGAAAGAATAATACACAATTTAAGCAAATTGTTTTGTAAGCCTTGTATATCTAGCGGCAGAATTCGCACTTAAAAATAGGAATGATCTATTCGCTATTTCAAACAACGTAATTTCTTGCAATTGAGCCTGAACTTAAAGTTTAAGCGTAGAAAGTTTAGTTAGTGATAGAACAACGAGTGACTCCGAATACTATAAATCCGAAAAGGATAAAAATGTAAGATATATAAGAAGACCGTTTAACTTTTATGCCAATTGGTATGGAATCTTGTATCAATTTTCAATAATAATGAACCAAAGTATTATTCGATATCCGGTATATTCAACTTACTATCGGGATCGCATCCCTACAAGCCATCAAGATCAGATTGACGTTTTCGTAAAATTGACAATGAATTTGATAATTCTTAATAAAGTGCTAAAATTTATAGCACAAGTATTTTACATTTTACTCTATGAAAAATTGCTGAAATATAGGGTAAGGTGAGGCGAATTGGACAATGCCTGACTGAAACTGATAATTCCATGCTACTGCCATGATGAGTGGGGCAGTGAATGCGCTGTGATTGGATAATTGATTGACACATATTATACCCCGTTTACACGTGACATGAGANTATATATATATATATATATATATATATATATGTATTGCAAATTCCTTACGTATGTCTAAAAATTTCCTACTTTGAAACAGTCATATGATATCCTTCGAATTAAGCCATCTTATTACTAAAGTGAGCAATAGCAATCGTTGGCATGCACAAAAATGAGGAGATATTCTATAAAGATATACTTTTATGGATGCTATATTTGAAACATATAAATGACAAAAATGGAAGGAATTACACTGAATATTGGCTCTCTCTTCTTTCTTGATACTTTGTGTCACTAATTTCACTTAGAACCTGGGTAACTTGGTAATTACAAATATAAAACGTTTTTGAATATAAAGCTGCAATATCCATTATCTGCTTCACTGTTGGCTAAGCACAGTTGACTGATTCCGCAGTCGCAATTGAAGGCTTTTGAGAGAGAACTATTAATGCAAACTTCTCTCTCTTTACAAGCTCTCCAGGATGTGTAACCCTTTACTGCGAAAATTTTTAAGGCGCAGCCAAAAGCAAGTAAGTGTAGAAATATTACAGAAATCTTAGTCACCATGTTTTTTGGAAGGATTTGTTTCAATATGTATATGTAAAATTACGGGGTAAACGCAACAAAACGCTACAAACATGTCAATTTACATTTAGCATCTGCAGTTAATGAAGCAATTAACAATACCGTTCTTAACACTAGCAATGCGAGAATATGTGAAAATGAACGTTAAACATTCAGCAAAAGCGCTAGCAGGTACATATACTCATTGAATTTGCTATTTTTAAAAATGTTGTTTCTATTCCATGAGTTTCTCATTTGAAACATCAGACGTNTAAGGTGGGGCGAATTGGACAAGGTGAGGCGAATTGGACAATGCCTGACTGAAACTGATAATTCCATGCTACTGCCATGATGAGTGGGGCAGTGAATGCGCTGTGATTGGATAATTGATTGACACATATTATACCCCGTTTACACGTGACATGAGACGTGCATGTCTTGTGTTTTTAATGAGCGAATGTCACGTCTAAACACCCAAAACACGCGACATTCAACCACTCAAGTAGAGAATGTCGCGTGTTTTGGGTGCTTAGACGTGACATTCGCTCATTAAAAACACAAGACATGCATGTCTCATGTCACGTGTAAACGGGACATGAGTCTCGTTGTAGTTCATTATTGATCAGTTCGAGACCATTAAGCATACAGCAAATCAGCTTTGTACATTCCACTATTTACTTGTTCATTGTGCATTGTTGCATTTGATAGCTTTTACACACCGAGTTGCAGAATACATAGATAATTTAACACGGTTTCTTATTCACAAATATATGCTTACATCTGATTGAAAGGCTAAAATTCCTCACCCAGACACTTTTCATATTACATGAAGGTATTAACACATATTTTTTGACGGGGCGAATTGAAACACTTAATTTTGCGTTCATTTAGATGGTCAGAAATTACAAACGAAAGACCGAGGGCCTGAAATACCCCAATGAACTTCTAAAAAAGCATTGTTAGCTATAAAGAAAGGGGAAATTCGCATTTCTGATGCTGTTCGAGAATACGGGATCCCCAGAACTACCATACTTCGAAAAATTCGCGGACAAAATTTTGATCAAACGAATTTTAGGCATTGCCAAGTGAGCCTCTTTCTGTGCAAGTTGTACAAGTGCTAATAAATAACATTTTTGCGAGCAAGGACTGGTGTTTGAACTTTCACAAACGATGGACATTTTCCTGTCCGCAATCCAACCAAACCAGCTGATTTTTGTCTCAAGAAGAAGTTTGGAAAAGACCCGGAAGAATGCACTGCAGAACTCCGTGTAACTTCAGTTGTTGGAACTAAGATGCAGTCTGGAGAAAACGAAACACGTACAAGCATGATTACTCCAGTAACACCCCCATTACCAGACACCACTGCTTGCTTACGTAGGTTATTACCAAAGTCCGAAAAAAGCAGAAAATCCCAGACATTCCACGCCTCACACAGCTGTCGTTTCAACACCAGAAATCATCAGCATTAAGAAAGGAAAAGCAGCTAAAATATCCAGAACTGCAGCAAACAAGGATGAGAAGTCGGTTTCTAAGACTAAAAAGAGAACCACTGGGTTTGTCTGGTGTGATTTGCTGGATTTGGAGATCAGCTGAGATTAAATTTTCACAAGAACACATCATGCCAGCAGTGGGTGTGTGAAACCTGTTTTGGGGCTGATTCTTGCGCAAATTGTGAGTAAATTTGTAGAAAAATCATCATTTATTTGAATAAATTTGTTTCCTATAACATTCCTGCCATAATGTACATGTTTCTGAAGCAAAAAAGTTTTTTGTCCAATTCGCCCATCGAGAGAAATATTATTTGGGTCCTTCTGATAAAAACACATGAATAACTGAAATCTTATTTCTCCATGTTTTGGACACGTGTAGGTAGGTTCTAGGATTCGACAAATTATATAGTTGTATATGTGTCATAAAGAACGTGAAAATCTTCATTCTCGGAAAAGTTTTCCAATTCGCCCCACCTTACTATATGCATACCTAGCTTCGAATGTAAAGGCAGCAAAATCATTGTGAAATTTAAACTCAAAAGAAACATGCCAAGTTTTGAATTCTCAAGGTCACATTGTTAAGATAACCTTAGTTTTCAAAGGTGTTGCCAGATATCAAAAACAAGAGGGAGACATGTGTACTATTAAAATTCCAACGCAAATGTAAGCTGGAACTTAAATTGTTATTTTTGTCAGCGAAACATAGCCAGTTTTACAAAGTGTAAAGTGCATACATTTTGGCTTATATTTTCTTCTGCATGAGGCGTTGCTGATCGCTCAAAGCAACAACGTAGGAACTGCGTCTGTTATCGTAAAATATTTACAAATTGGAGTTTAATTTTAGAAGGTTTGTAAATTTCAAAGCTCCGCTGTTAAACTGACGCTGCCTCGTGAGAACTAAATAAATTTTCCTGTCAGAGAAAAATTAATTTTAGTGATAAGTTAAGTAAACTTTGGAACCCACGCAATCTGCGAGAATGAGTTCACAAATGTGTTAAATATTTTCACATAAAATTACAACTCCTATGTTTACTAGAAATAAGAATTGTGTGGCTAATTATAAGAAGATCAGACTTGTCAACGACCCGAGCCGTGCTTGAGGATTGCATTGGACATACAACGAGCTCAAAACGCGCCTTTATTAAGCCAAACAAATTTATAGTTCTGCCTGTTAATTTGATTATGCAGAATTTTCTTAGTTTTTCATTCAATATACCTTTTTTAAATTCTTATTTTAAAATGTTTATTAAATAATAGGAAAGGCTATGTAAAAAATTCAGAGAGCGTAAAATTTTTAAAAAAAATATCGATCTAAAACGAGCCTCATTGAATGGTTCTATGTTGCGAGCCGAGCCGAGCCGGGCCGAAAATACTAAAAAGTCAAATTAGCCGAGCTTAAAAATTTCGCCTCGTTGACAAGTCTGAAGCAGATAGCACGATTAAATGTGAAAGCAACTTAATTATTTACGATACTAGTTTTCTAGATAATAAATACACACGTTCCGAATTTTCATTGTAGCTAAAATGCTAAGATTTGTAAAATTGCATAACTTCTAATGGATGTCTAGATTATATCAAATGATGTCTCGAGTTTCTTTTAGGAAATGAAACTTTTCTGAAAAAATAAGTTTAATTATGTCATTGAGGAATTGTATATAACATGTAATAATTAGAGTAACATAAGAAACGTTAATAAAAACTATGATCTTCAATGATAGTGTAGAACTATATATACATAAAAAAGCACCTGACTTTGACTTGTTAGTTTGTCGTGATCGACCTGTTAGTTTACGTAGCGTTTACCTCAAGAATACATTAAATTTTAGGTTCATATACTTATTTTATAAAGCCAGTTTTCAATTTGATTTAATATCGAAATTATAATGATTATATGTATACATCAGATTTGTCAACGAGCCGAGCCGATCCGGGCCGAGTCGAGCCGAGCCGAGCTTGAGCACAGTATTTGATATACCATGAGCGCAAAACGAGCCTATTTTAGGCAAAGCAAGCTTATAGTTCTGCTTGTTAATTTGATTATGAAGATTTTTCTTATTTTTTGCACTCAGTATGCCTTTCCTATAATCGTATTTAAGAAATGTTTATTAAATAATAGGAAGAGCTATGTAAAAAATTCTTTGCGCACAATTTTTTTGAAAAAAATACCGAGCTAAAACGAGCCTCATTCAAAGATTTTATGTGGCGAGCCGAGCCGAGCCAAACTTACACAAAATTTAAACGAGCCGAGCCGAGCCGAACCGAGCTTGGATATGTCGGCTCATTGTACACATACACGAACATGCATGTTACAAATCGCTTAAATGCAATATATTAAAACTCTTAATAATCTGTGCTATGANATTTGATTATGGAGATTTTTCTTATTTTTTGTAGTCAGTATGCCTTTCCTATAATCGTATTTAAGAAATGTTTATTAAATAATAGGAAGAGCTATGTAAAAAATTCTTTGCGCACAATTTTTTTGAAAAAAATACCGAGCTAAAACGAGCCTCATTCAAAGATTTTATGTGGCGANAGCCGAGCCAAACTTACACAAAATTTAAACGAGCCGAGCCGAGCCGAACCGAGCTTGGATATGTCGGCTCATTGTACACATACACGAACATGCATGTTACAAATCGCTTAAATGCAATATATTAAAACTCTTAATAATCTGTGCTATGATTATTTATCTATGAATCAAATTTAGCAGAAATACCTGATTAACTGGGCAGGTGCAAAAAATTTGCAATAGAAAATAACGCTAAGATGAGAAAAATAGTGATTTTTATAGGCATAATGGATTTACGTAATAATTTGAATTATATTTTATCCATACATCAAAGATGGAATTACGTTGCTTCAACTAATAAGTTTGCTAGTTCAATACTCTCCACTTGGATCCCAACGGCTTGACCAAATCTTTATTGATTTATTGAAGACGTTTAAAACATTGTTTCCTGTTTTCTCATGTACAAGATGCATTCATTTATTTGGGTTTGGCCAACATCCTAAAGCTGATGTGATATGACAGAACAATTAATTCTTGTGCAAAACGATGATGGTTTTCAACAGTCGAAGTTCTATTCACATCCAAATGCTGAATTAAATTCTCTAAGAGTTCGGTGAAAGACCATGAATAAATTATTCTTACAGTATATTGAGTGACATATATTATTATGAAAAAGGTACTCATAAACTACCTTATTGGCAATGAATTATATGAAACTTGAATTTATCTTTTCTGTGCAAAAATATTTTATTTTATAGCATTTGCCACCTTCAAATTGAAAATAGTACATTGATAAAAGTTTGATTTTTTATCAATTTTCTTTGGTAAATTTTCAATAAAACAGTTGATGAATTTAAAATGGAAATTTCATTAATTTTCTTTAATTGAAAATCAATTTTTTTTCAATAAAACTTGGCAATCTATAAAAAATCAGCAAATATTTAATAAAAAATTAATTTTCTTTAATTTTTTTAAATAAATTTTCAATTTTGAAAGACATGGGTGTATATATATATATATATATATATATATATATATACTGCATATATATAATGAATATCTAACGTGGTATTTCCACATAAATTTTAAAAAACCCTTTTGGTAGTTGTCTGACAATCTTGAGCTGAAAAATGTTTTATCTGAAATTGCATTGAATGGTAAATAACTGAAAATAATAATAAAATTTGACCGTTGTCAAACGGAAAGAAACGACGACGTCAAATTTGCCATTTTTAATAACATTAGCATTTGTTCTTGAACACTGTCAATCAAGACTGTATATATTATAGGATTAATATTATATAAATAGTAATAAAAAAAGTTTAAAGAACTGCTTACTATTGTAGGCTAGCAACAGAATGATAGCTTAATTAAGGTCAATTTGACAACCTAAATGTTAAGGATAAAAGAAGTTCCCCATTCTTATTAAGGGCCGAAATTTCCCACTTGTCGATTTCTGCCAGAAGCTTGCATTCGATTAGTCTGAAGGAATGTTGTGACATATCTTGGCAGGTGTTTACCAATTTTGTTAGAATATCAGTTGAAATTGCTAGATTCATATCATCCTTTACATAGTTTAGTAAATTTTTCGTCGCATCAAAATTTATGCTAATAGTTAAAATAATGCAATTTTTTAAGAAATTTGTATATATGTAAAAATATATGAAAAAGCCAATTATGTTGTAAACGGTAAGAATTTATATAATTATCTGAAAATTTCTCTACTACACTTCCACGTTCAAATTAACTGATTTATTTATTATTTTGCATTTATACATTTATAGAAATCAAATAATCGTTTTAATGGATTTAAACTAAATGTCCCTCCCACCCCACGTCATTCTTTACCAGTCTTTTGTTTATAAAAATCTCCAAAAGCAAGGATCGTGAACTAGGACTGAGTAAATATGCGCAAAAATGTGTTTATAGCCCTTCATCTAAATTTTTATTCATTCAAAATATAAGAGATCAACTGCAATTTATGTCCAAGAAATAAACCTTCACAAATAAGGCACTTATATAGAACAGCATTTGACAAATTTATTGAGAGTTAGTAAATATAATTTTAACAAAATATTTCTAACAATATTATTAGATAAACGTGAGTGTTCGCTACACGCAACCACAATGTTTTAACAGCAGTGTCAATGGTAGCATTTAAAACAGTTTCTTCAAGGCCATTAGGCAACTTGGAAGTTTTATGATCTTAACGCAAATTTTGGTAAACATACTTATGAACATCTGTACTAAAGTGGATTTTTTCAGTTTTATTGAAATTTTTTTCATAATTTAAGCTATTTCATTTTCTGGGACACAAGAATTTCGCTAACCTTGGTGTTATATTTTGGATATTAGTCTTGAGTTTTATAAGCTCTTAAATTTTCCTAGAAAACATACCAGATTAAAAATGCATAACCTTATTAAGAATGCATAACTCTGACATGTCTGTTTCTAATAAAACTTTAAAGGAAAAAGTACGCGAAATTTAAACGGAAAGTAATTTAAGGAGAGCTCTGTCTAGAAAGACGCTAATTAATTCTAGTCACCGTGTCATTTCCTTTTTTGAGAACTTGCATGCTGGTGTTTCTGTGATGTGGCATTGTCACTATGGACACAGATCACAGTGATATCTGGAATTTGAATGGAAATATTTACTTTTTAAGTAAAACGTGTATTCCATTGAAATAGTTATTACAAAATAAAACGTTAGATTTTAATAATAATAATAATAATAATAATAAAAATGTAGAAATCAAGGAGAAAGAGAAGATAGACAAGTACAGAGAGTTAGCAGAGGAAATAGAAAGGCTGTGGAAGTTAAAGAAAGTTGAAGTAGTCCCGGTAGTTGTAGGAGCACTAGGAGCAGTGAGTAAGAAGCATAAGAGATACTTGGAGGAGTTGGGAGTACCAAAGTGGGGAGGAGCAGTAGCATAGAAGGCAGCATTGTTAGGAACAGCTAGAGTCCTGAGGAAAGCTCTCAGACTCCCTGGGAACTGGTGAGTTCCCCGAGCTGAGAGGGATGCCAGCATGAAGCTGTGAGATGCAAGGATAATAATAATAATAATAATAATCCTAATCGAAGAAACTATTCCGATTGGTCATCTAAATGTTAAATATGATGAAATTTAAAAGTATTAACACTCAAATTAAGTTCCTATAATGAACAAGTTGATATGAATTGAAGTGTTCTCAGCCACATTTTCGCATTAAGTGTTATTTCTGAACTGAAAGTGGACGGCCATTATATTCAAAAGTAAGTATAGATGGGCATACGAAATAGATTTCTGTCCAGCAGCTTTGAAATTAATGATCTCCCATCAAAAAAAGGCTATGCATATCAGAAAGACGCTTCAGAGAAATGAGACTAATTACCTTCCAGTCGTGGATTTACTCTCTTTAACCAATAATTTCCAGAAATTTCTCGACCATACAAATTTTTCATTTGTAATTTGACATCAATTTGACTGAGTTGCGAGGACTTATTATTCTAAGTAAGCATAACACGTGTGTACCTGTCAATCATATGAACTTTTGCATTTAAGAAATACCATGCCTTGCAAATTCACCTGAGAATTTTAAACTTACAGTGTAAAATTGAGATTCCCTTTGCTTATTAGCAAATTCATATATAGTGCAATGCTTAGATTTCTGCAAGCTGGTATTGAAACCAAGAGCGGGATGAGAATAGTACGGGATTGCATCAAGCTTTCGAGTTCACAATGAATGAGACCAATTTGATTTTATATTTGCTATTAAATTCATGGTAATATATTTACTAAACTAAAGTATCTGTATGAAATCTCTCTTCACTATAATTTTGAATAATTTGTGCATAATTTTAACAGATAATCTCTCTCTATGGGACCATGAAAAGATGTGCAGGTCCGGGACCTAGTCTCAACGACTGGATACTGGATTGATCAAGACAGGAAAATTGAACAAGATAGTGCTTGACAGAAAAGATATTTATAGTCCTGCATGTCGGTTAGCGCATAACTACAAAAGCAAATTTCAACTATTCGTTCATATTTTGCTAGCAAAATGGCAGATCAAATTTTAAAAAACAAAATAATTGGGGATTCCACCAATTTCGTCTAACTATTGTTGCGTAAATTAATCAGCAACTAAATCCAGCTATGAATATATTATTCTGCCACTTCACTAATTGGATGTCTAGTACAGTAATATTGTAAATTACGAAATTCAACAAATGCAATTAAACAAATTTTGAAGGTAAAATAAAGTATTGTCTCATAAATTTTCAAATATAAGAGGTTGACACGTTACAAAAGATGGAAAACACATGGCTAACATTTTAAAATGGTTAATTCTCATGTGAAAATGTCATAATCTACCTATGACGTAATTTATTACGTATTATGTTTAAATGTTGGATATAGGTGATGGCATTTATGCTTCTAATCAATATTAAACATCAAAATATAGTTGTGACTAAAATCTGTAAGCAATCACATTAACCCTTTCGAGTCGAACGGGAACTATAGTTCCCGCTAATGTTTACATGAGCCTAACGGGAACCATTAATTCCTATATACCTAGTGAAAGGTCTAATGGGATACATAGGTCCCACCATTATTATGAAAGAAACTTTTTATAAAATCATAAAAAAGTCATCTGAGGTTTTAAATATAGCCTACTAAATATGCCTCATACAGTTTTTATAATAAAAATTAAATTACCTAGGTTCACACTTGAAAGGGTTAAGAGAAAATGTTTCACGAGAAATACAAAAAATACTGGTTTTAAAACACTGTGTTTGTAGGGGATAACTAAATGCGGCAATATATTAGAAATAGAGAACTAGTATTGGAGAAGGAATGTGCGATAAAGAAAAAATAGTGTTCGAGGAAAAAACCATTTCCCTAAATTAACACAACAAAGATAAAATCAGTAAGTCTTTGTCTATGTAAGCAAATTCGTTCTACATAAATTGACAATATATATATATATATATATATATATATATATATATATATATATATAAATATATATA
>CABFPE010000049.1:2040012-2054726 GCA_900660155.1 Hofstenia miamia
GCCACAAGGCACCAAATTGGGACCGTGGTTGTTCGCGTTGTTCATCAATGACCTTTTGAGTAAATTTGACAATCGCCTCAAATTCGTAGATGATACTAGTTTTTGGTAAATGGTAATTGATTTAAATGATGACAGTCAAGCAGTGGCACAGGAAGCCTTAAATTGGAGCACAACTAATGACATGGTCATGCATCCAAAAAAGTGCAAAGAGCTAACGGTGTCATTTTTGAGCAATTGGAATCCACCCCCTGAGATAACAGTTGGACAGGTTACTTTTTCGAGGAAATCAGAAGATTCTTTGCTTGGAGTTATTATTCAAGATAACTTGAAATGGAATGCTAATACCGATAACATCGTCAAAAGAGCCTCTAAATGACTATTTTGTCTGCGAACCTTGCGTAGAAGTGGCTGTAGTATTAAAGAGTGCACCAAAGTCTACTGCTCACTGATCAGGTCGATTCTCGAATACGCATGTCAAGTATGGCACTCACAACTTAGTTCACAGAATCACAAAGATATTGAAAAGGTCCAAAAACGTGCCCTCAAGATTATATGTCCAGGCGATACGTATGAAACAGCCCTTAACCGAGTTAATCTCAAGCCGCTCAGCGAACGCCGTCAAGATCTATGTGATAAGTTGTGGCAAAAAATGAAAGATCCAACTCACCGCCTCCATTATCTAGTGCCGAATCAACAAGATATTCCTTACGATTTAAGAAATCCGAGACTGGAAAGAATGGAGATGACCAGGCTCCGACGAACTAAATCACAATTCGTCCACCATCAGTGTCTAAGGGACGCTACTATAGCTTACAAAGAATGATCTGTTGTAAACTCCTTTATGACACAGCTTTGTACACATTTTAAACCTTTGGTTTCAATGTACAAAATAAATTATGAATGAATGAATGAAAACAACTCAACACATTAAAACCCTAATAACTTATCCTACAAAGCATCAATCACATAGATTTTTTAACCTTACATTTCGCACATCATAGGAGTTGAAAACTGAAGATTTCAGCTTAATAGAGTGAATATGAGAACTTCTGTGATAGAATAATGAAAATGTGCATTTTTTACTTGTTTTACGAGAAAAAACACGCATGTTTATTCAAAAAACATTTTTAACAAATCGAAAAAACACATTTTTAAATCAAGTTTTCAATGTGATCACTACCGTGCTCAACACAAAGTCGCATTCACAGAGAAAAGTGGGCAATAGCTCTCTTTCTGCAATGAAAAAACGTTGCTGTGATGTTTATCGTTCCATAGACTCTTTCCGAAGAAATGAATGACCTGGAGAACTCAAACGTTTAAAATTTGGACGAATGAAATCAATAGTGCTCCTTTAAGATTATAATCTTACCAAACTGAAAAGTCAAAATTTCAAAATTCATTANTACGAGAAAAAACACGCATGTTTATTCAAAAAACATTTTTAACAAATCGAAACAACACATTTTTAAATCAAGTTTTCAATGTGATCACCACCGCGCTCAACACAAAGTCGCATTCGCAGAGAAAAGTGGGCAATAGCTCTCTTACGACAGTCATCGTCGATCTCACCGAAGGCCGCTTGAATTCGCTGCTTCAGATGGTCGATGTTGTGTGCCTTCTCCCGAAACACGAGTTGACGAATGTGACCCCACAGATAGTAGTCGCAAGGAGTCAGATCTGGTGATCTTGTCGGCCATGCAACTGGAAATCAATAGTGCTCCATTAAGATTTGAATCTTACCAAACTGAACAGTCAAAATTTCAAAATTCATTAGGATGAAATCAAAGGTAAAGGTTCTTTTTGATTTTTAAACGAACTAAACAATGAATCGAGCTGAAACTTTCACAGTTGAACTCCTATGATGCGTAGAATACGTGGTTAAAAATTCATTGAGATTGGTTTCTCACAAGAGTAGATATTGTAGTTTTAATGTGTTCAGTTCTTTCTGGGACACCCTGTATATGAGTATGAAGATTATGATGATGTATGAAGAACCTCGGTCTTCAATTTTTCTCACAGAATATATGCAACATGTTTCGCAATGCAGATAAAACCTTTTGCAATAGCATTAAAAATCACCAACATTTATTTGACAAACTAAATTTAAAAATTGTATTTCTAATTTTATAGATAACAGTAGTTAATTCTATGTTCAGAACATGCGCTGCTTTGATTTTACGTTCTGAAGTCCTCATTTATACAGTTATTTATAAAAGAATTTATTGTTTTGCTTAAGAGTGTTCACTTATATATTGTTCCTGTTATTAAAACACAATTGAACATTTCTCTGAAAATCAGGTATGCAACCATTTTTTTCGTAATGGAATATAAAAATTTCTATCTATATAAACAATGCACTTTTCATATTATAACGTTCTTATGCAATTCATCTTGGGTGGTATTTGATTCATGTTGTAAAATGATAATTAACACCTACTTTGTTTATATAGATAGAAACGTTGGCAAAGGAGAAAAAATTGTTAAATTATGGGGGTAATCTTTAAAATGGGATCGACTGTATATATATATATATATATATATATAATATATATATATATATATACATATATTCGTAACTTGATATACAATTCTGATCAAATGTCCATCCCTTTTCCTTCCATTATTTCAGTGAATCCGGTATTTTCGAACCGTGATTTCATATAGGTGATTATTTCCAGGATCAAGGGTGGGAGTAATAACAACCTCTGTTGGAATTTCAACTCTGTCAAGCATTGAAGAACTTTGATATTTTATTTTAGTAGCCTTAATTGAAGCAATTAGATTTTCAACCCTAATATACTTTGCCTGAATACTCAAGACGCAGTTCTGCAACACGTGTGCCTTGCAAAATCCATGAAATAATGAATGTATATAGTTTCTGTAATAATTTGTCAGCTGACAGACTACATTGCCATTCCTAGAAAGGCGTCGAACTTGACAGATACGGCAGTATATGATCCATACGTTATTTATATTTGCAGGCATCAAGATTATGGCAAGTTGCTCCAACATAGCTCTTAGTGTAGATTTTTTACTAGTAATCCGTAGTTATGCTTACAAATATGCAGAGATTCAGCAGCGACTCCAAGTTCTTGTGCTTATCCAATTTCAATTGTTCAAGCTTCTTCAACATTTGAAATTTCTTTCCAGGCAAAATATCAATGTGCTTCTGTAAACTGTCATTTTAGAATCAGCCCCCTCAATTCACAAATCAAATTGAGTGCTAAGCTTGGATTTAATTAATTGGGAAAAATGGCCAAGGTATGAAAGCCTTAAATATTGGCGAAGGCGTAACTAATGGTGAGAACGATCCATTTGAAGATTCAGAATAACTGGGATATTTTAGGACGATATTAGCTGAGGTCTCAATGTGCATATAATGCACATTGACATGTATAAATTAGTTAATGAAACAGTAATAATGAATGATAACAGAAATTTACTCTAGATGGTAATGGTAAGCAATTCATCTAGTAATGCTAGATTGCTCAAAATTTACCAAATTAATTTCGGTGATTACAATTGAAATTGCCTAAGAACAAACTATTTAAACTTCTTAAGATGATGCTATGACAAATAATAGATATTAGAACATTGGAGCTAGGATGTTTTGTAATGTAAAGTATATTTTTATGTCTTATTATGTCATGTTCTTCCATGTTTTTCTTGACATGCTTTATCATGTTGATTATCATCTCATGTTATGGTCTTAATATATATATATATATATATATATATATATATATATATATATTAATTAGAGTGTGGCAGCAGTTTTAAACATTGATTTTTGATGTGTTACCATTATTGTCAGTATATAAAATATGTAGTAAATATATTTGCATCCAATTACATCATCAATGATTTTACTACATACAGTTTAAAGATATTTAAAGCACTTCTTCCCGATTGAAAAATTGACTCTCTGTTGTTTGTTTTGTAAATATTGTTCAGCAATTGATCATCTATAATTTTATGAGTAAAAATTTCTGAATAGTGATGATCTGTTAAGTGTTCACTAGTTTGCCTCACAGATGTCATTTGTTTTCATCGACCTATGGTGTATTACAGTCATCACATATATTGGGATATTGTCTTTATGTAAAAATTTGCGTGATTTTGGTAATTTTTAATCTTATATTTTAACGTCAAATTGGTTAACTTAGATATGCTTTTATCCTGAATACCTCAATCTTAGTTCTATATATTGATGTTTTTTTCGTTATTATTTTTTTCCAAATTAATGATCTGTATATTTTTGGGATTTTATTAGTATAGTTGCTTTGTTCTAACATGTTAAATATTGCAGACATAAATTTTGTGTACATATGTCGAACATGTTTTGTACTCGATCAACTAATACTATGTTTAATTTGTGCAATATAGTTTCTTTAATATATGAGCTTCTTTCATTTGAGGTGTTAAAAACATGAGCACATACAGCCGCAAACGTCTATTTTTGATTCTATACATCTTTTGCGAACTTGATTTCAGAAACCCGGTTGTACAGATTTTATTAAAAAACTTTTCAATTTGTTATTAAAAATTGGTAAAATATCGTCTACACTACATACAGTATTTGAGATTTGGTAACATTTGAGTTCTTAAAATTTTTTAGCAATCTTTTCTAAACCTACGAAATATATATATATATATATATATATATATAAAAGGCAATATTTTAAAATAACTACAATGAGCAGAATACAAAAATAACATATATAAGAGCTAAATGCTGTTCAAAGTTGAAACTAATATACAAGAAGTTATTCTTTAGATATGTAGTGTAAATTTATTTTTTATAAAATGCATTTTTAAGAAGGGCGCTAAATCGCACAAGTTAGCGAAATGCATATAAGCATAGCGGGTTTCTGAGTTGCTGTCTTATATAACCTTTAGATTTAAATCAATGTAGTTCTTTTTATCCTGTGTTTTATTAACATCAGAATGAAATCTGTCCATAAATTCAATATTGGAATACTTAATGAGCATGTTTTTAAGTATGTATAAATATTTAGCTACTCTTCTAACCTTGGTGGGTTCGGATTTTGTATACATTTAATACTTCATTACATTAGCTTAATATAGGCATTGGATATACACTGCAACAGGACCGGATTAGGATGCTTGGAGGCTTGAGGCTGAGTAGAGTTTTGGGGACTTTTACTCCAACCTGCGGGGGAATTTTTCCTAACTAAACTCTCTTTGGAACAGGCTACATTTCTTCCTGAACAGGCCAATATGTGAGGGAAAACTCTTTTATTTTTTAGAAAATTATATAACTACCGAATCTTTGCTGCACTATATATATATATATATATATATACCTATATATATATATATATATATATATATATATATATGTATATATACTGTATAAATATATATGTATATATATATATGTATATATTTATTAATATCTATAATTATATATATATATAAATGTATTATGAAGTATAATACATGCATTGTATAATTTTAATAAATGAACAATATTTATCCACATCATTATCTAGTAATATCAATATTAAATATCAATATTTTAAGAAATAATAAATTTCAAATTATTCTTTTCGTATTTTAAATTTTGCGAAATTGTATGTTGCATCAGTGGCCTGTTTGAAAATATTGTTTTCACTGCAGAAGATTAACAATGAACTTTTTTATGGAGAACAACGAATTGTAAATAATTATCATCGAGCTTGTAAAGTTCAAATTGGTGTAATTCTTAACACAATAAGCTTTCCAAGTCATTTGAGGATATTATTTTTTTATCTGGCGTCGCTAGTGGATTCAAGGGAGATATATTTTATTCAGAGGGTCTAGGTCTACATCCATCTTCAGCACCTGCCTTAATCAGGCAATGCAAAGTAAAGGATTTTTTGAAAAAATAAAAGCATTTCTGGGTTGCTCGATTAAGTGTTGATTGCTGTCACTAGAATACCATCATTTCCTATTTAGCTTAGTTTTATATAATTTATTAATATCATCTAGATTAGTATTCTATATTTCTATGGCATCACCAAAGCATTTCTTGTTCTGCAAATGATCTTTCAATATTTATATTTGACCTAGGAATTTGGGCTATTTGCCTAGACCATTAGTAACGTTTGTTTACTGTAAGCTATTTGGCCCTAAGCATTGGGAAGAATAACTTTATTGGACAGATAAAAACATTTATACACTGCTAGCAATGTTTCGTCACTCAATGATTCACTCGTATTTTTAATTGAATAAAACGTATTTGTATGAATTGATAACCTGTCACTTAGCAACTGCTTCTAAGAGGACAGTAGTATAATTACTATTCCGTAATTGCCTGCCGCAACGTCACTTACAAAGAATAAATTTATGAATGCTGCAATATTTTTAATATGTTTTTTCATCTTACACACCACGTCTATGATTTCACCAGTAGCAAATATATACGCATTAAATGGATGTTGAGGTTATATGCATGCAGGGATCGTTAGATTTTAATCGCGATTAATCGTATGAAAAAAAATGTTGGCGATAGATTAATCGTAATCGCTGCTGCCAGTCGATAAATAATCGCAATTAATCGTCGATTAATCTACTTCTGATTAAAAATATTCAAAATACAATATATTATTTGAAAGATATTCATAATAGAAAATATTAACTATTATTGTTATTTAGATTATTTCCTGAAGTCATTTTACTCCACATGTGCTTGTTAGGGTAAAGAAATATTTGGGTCTCTAAGTTGAGGGGCAATAAACGATTTCGGTAATCAGATAGAGCATAACCAGCTTTGCTGAACAGTCTCTCAACCTGATTAGAAGTTGGCGTGATAAAATCGAGAATCTATATATATATATATATATATATAAAGAATTAGGCGACATCCGACGCTTCCTAAGTATGTTAGATGCCTAATCATAACGCTATTCTTCTATGTCCGGTGTTAAGGTTTCCTTTGTAAAACATATGACACAAGAATAGTGGCCATAGATAAGATTAAACCGAAAAGACAACAAGTAACTGAATGCATAAACATAAACTTAATTGGAATAGTCTAGATTAATCGAACACACTGCTTCCGATTAATCTAATCTACTTGAATCAGAAGGATAGATTAATACATCCGATTAATCTCGATTAATCGAGTTGACGATTAATCATTTTGGATCCCTGTATGCATGATTCTTTATAGAAATATTTCAATAAACATAATAACTGAAACATAACATGAATTAAAATATTTAATTTTTTTCATTCAAAATTGTTTGTAGCAAATAAACTGTCCGAGATTGTTTCACTTCCTTGGAGAGTTTTAAATTTAGAAGCAAACGACTATCAATCAATCAAATTGTCATAGATATTGAAGTAAATATGGGCAAAATTTGATAGTGGAAAAGTTCTGTCCCTGTTTTGAGTTCCTAAGACAGACTAAATATACTATGATTTCTAAGTAAGAATAAATTAGGTTTAAGGTATTCTTAGCATTCAACTGTAACAAATACTTCTAAGAAATGAGGTTAAAGTAGGGGATTCTCGGGGACTGAAAGCTTTTAAGCAGGTGGAACACATTTTCTTAAGATCAAATAAATTTGGGGAGGTGCTAATAAATGTAAGTGTTTAGCTATTTCATAATTTGGAGTGCTGCCATCAATATTAGATGTGAAATTAACCTAGTTTAATATTATTGAATTATTGTGATTGGAATTTGCAGTAGGCCTATAATATGAAAGCAGCTATAAAATGCAATCCTAGATCAAATATACGTCTGACAGTTCAAGCTCTTAATCAATGACATGACCTTGACGATGTTACCAACTTGGAATGATTGCACACATTTCTCTGTATACTATGTTAGCATAGGCCTCAATCTTGAGGTGGACCGAGGATATTTATATTATAAAATACTTTCTGCCTCACCCTCCCTCCACAATAATGTATCGATATATAATTCTTTTCAACTGTTAAGTGGTGCGGCTCCGTAAGCCGTTGGCAGGGAATCCCACACCCTCAGTAAAAGAGCTTGGATTTTTCACCAAAAATTTACAAAAAAATTTTTAAAGTCTTTGTTAGAAATTTTAGCCAAAAGGTAGACCTTTTGATGTACATTGTACGAAACAATGCGTCTTTTAATACAATTTGGCTAAAACCTCATTTTGATAGCAATGCCTAAATTATTAAACATTTTGAATACTGTAATTCAAACTACTAAAAAAAGGTCTTCGATTAGAAATTTAGGTTTTAATTTAGGAGACATGAATTCGTAACTTCAGTTTAGGGCTTAGGTTTATAATCAATAGGAATTTAGGCTTTTCTGACTTTGTTTTAGGGTTTTGGTCTATAAAAATAAGAATTGAGTTTAGGATCAATGGTTAAAATTAGGTGAAGAATAAATCCTTGAAAATGAAGGATAATCTGGTGGAATGAAGGACTATCCGCGAAATCCGGAAAAATGAAGAATTGACTGGGATTAGGGTTAGGCTCATGTTTTCAATGCAACATTCTATGTTCTATGAAAATAATGTTAATGCAGAAAAGGGGGAGGGGTTGGAGGAAGCAAACAAGATCCAAAAAATTAGTTCAGAACATTGGGAACATGTTGAATGCTTATCTGAATTTAAAATCAATATAGATGCCTTTATTTTATCACATTCGATTTGCTTCTGAATGTAAATAAACCGAATTTTAATTAGAGATAAGAAGAAATGATTTCAAAGAAGAGAAATATATCGCGAAAATAATATAACTTTGAAATATTACACATTGCGCTCGCGGTATTTTATACGAATTACCAATATTAGCAAAGAGCCTCTGTCAACTTCCTGCTTAATACTTTAATAAAGACGAAATAAGAAGCACAATTTTACATTTATTTAAAATGTGTAATATCATATAAAACCTCGTAGCTTTGAAATTCTACTCTTTTTCTTTTCATAAATATCTCATATCTCATGCACTAAAATTTCTTATAATTTTGTTAGAGTAGAATAAAATCAAAAATAAAATCAAAATGTAGGATACCAATTCGTTGCACACTGAAAGGCCAAAATATCTATATTTTTTAAAAATTTCACTGGGTTTACGCAATAATTTTTATTGACATTCCAAAAAAGCAGTTACATATCATATCAGACCCCAATATAGTCCATTAGCATTAGAAAACTCAAGTTGTCACCACGTTCATTTGTTGATCTCCTATACCATACCCACAATCAGTGGCGTACCCAGGGGGGATATGGTGGAATGTTCCCCCCGTCAGGTTTCTAAATTAAATTTCGACTGGATATTTCAAATAAATTTCGTTAAAAAATTGAAAAATTTAAAATCTAGGATCGTGAAATGCATTTTTTAGGGGCTATTTTCTCAATATTTTCAAAAATTTTCGCGGCATTAGGGAATAACAATGATGTCCCCCCGTCAGAAAATCCTGGGTGCGCCCCTGCCCACAATCAATCATCCAGTTATAAGAACCTTCGATATTTATGAATTTGGCAAGTTAAATGGATTAATCAAAAAATTAAATTTAGCAGAGGGTTTGATAGCATTCAATCGTATGCAACCTGTAAATGTGTGTTATAGTCCAACTAATGCTACTAGCTGCTATGTTCACACTTTATATTATATACAGAGATGAACAGAGATATTGGTTACAGATATTGATTATAAAAATGGATACCTGTAAATGTAAGTAAATCATTTCTGAGGATCCCTTAGAAGAATATATGACAATATAAACAATTGTGATAGAACTTTTGCAAAGATTGAAGTCAATTTACACTTGCATAAATGGAAACATTCACGTTTTTTAAAAAATTGAATATACCGTTCTGTTGAAGTAATGGATATGGATCCTGTTTGCTCATTGATTACATGAGCCAAGTTCAGGTCAAGATTATTGTTAAATATATATATATATATATATACAGGGTGGCCCATAAGTTTGTATACAGTTAATACAAACATTTAAATAACAAGAAATAGTGAATTAAACACAGCATAAACAACAAAAAACATAAAAAACAAACAGTATGTATTCAAAGATATTAAGACAAATGTTCAAATTGCTTTCCTTCATTGTTTTTTATGTTTTTTTGTTGTTTATGCTGTGTTTAATTCACTATTTCTTTATTTAAATGTTTGTATTAACTGTATTCAAACTTATGGGCCACCCTGTATATATATATATATTCCTTTTGTTAAAAATACAATGAGGTCATGGATAATTTTTAATATATTTATATGTAAGCATAAAAAAATATATTCGTCTTCATGCAAAGCAATCAGAAAATTATTGAACTAATTTTTGGGTGTGGAGTAAGCTAAAATACAAATATATTGGAATATTATGTCTTTATCTTACCAAACCAGAAGCGAAATTGAGAGCGGATCAACTTGGTGAAAATGCGACGAATTTAATAATAACTAGAATTTCCAAGAATTTATTTCAGATTACGTGTATTACAGAAAGGGCTTTTGAATTGTGGAAACGAAGAGAAACGTCTTTGCTTTTGCCTTTGAAAAAGCAAATCTTTACTGGAATCTATTCTTTTATTGAATTTTACTAAAACTTTTTGTTATTGTTCTTCAGTGTATATGTATTGAAAAGCGAACCAATAATGGGTTTCAAATGCTAATAGAATGATGAATATTTGACTGAATTATTGAGATAATTAGAAATATGTACTAAATTCAAATTTGATTTATTTTTTCTATTTCTCTTTACCCTAACTGACCATTTTCTATTTGATTTTTGAGATTGACAGAAATATATTCTGCATTGAAGAGATATACTTGAGTTACAGTTTTATATACACCAAAATAATTGAATACAATAGTCAAATATTTGGGATTGAAATGTATGTCTCACTGCATATAATATAAATGAATTTGCGATATTTTGAAAGTTATTTATTGATTTCAAATTTACAATATAATTTAATAATAAGAAAAAAGCACTAAATGTTGAAAAATTTGAAAAAAATTTTTTCAACAATTTGAAAATGATCATTAACAAGGATATGAAAGTATTCAAAACTTCGAGGTTAAAGACACACCTCCCGTCTCTACATCTGAAATGAAGATACATCAATGATATCATCGACTAAATCAATGTGAATAAAAGACTTTACATACATATAAGTCTAAATGAAAGAACTTCTTATCCAATAATCCATTTCGTCATTTGTTAATTTTAAACAGCTTAGCGTCCCTTTTAAAGGACAAACTGTTTTTCCACATTTACAAAGAATTTTCTCCAAGCCTATTTCCAAATTTGAAAATCTTGGGGCATGAGGAGGTCTATTATGGAACATACTTTAAAGTAATTTTGAAAACTTCTATTAAAGTGTATTGCTGTGGCAGAGGTTGTTGAAAAGATTAACATGTATTCTTTGAAAATTTGAAAATCTTGGGGCATTGGTAGGTCTATTGGGGAACATACTTTAATTCAATGTTGAACATTTCATATTAAAGTGTATTGCTGTGAAAGAGGTTGTTGAAAAGATTAACATGTATTCTTTGAAAATTTGAAAATCTTAAGGCATGGGGAGGTCTATTATGGAACATACTTTAAAGTCATGTTGAAAACTTCTCTTAAAGCTTATTGCTGAGGCAGAGGTTGTTGAAAAGATTAACTAGTTCTCTTTGAAAAAGATTTAAATTCTCTCGATACCTAGTGTTCATGTATTTAGAAGGCTTTGAGTCCATGAAGGCAACAAAGAACTTTGACTGTTTCTTGATATCTGCAAACATATTTCAAAACTATTAAGGTGTGCCGTGCGCAACGTCAGAGGTCGCGGGGTGGTGGTTTCAGATTCAGCAAACATCTTCAATAGTTTTGACCTACAAGCTTTTAAAATGTTTTTATAGAAGTATGAAAAATTTTCAAAAATCCCCAGGCGGTTTAAGGTTGAGAATAATTTGTCAGATTCGTAAAAGCATTTCAATGACAATGACCTTAAATCTCTTTGAAAAGGCTTTTAATTCTGAACGACGTTCAGTAAATATGCTCTGACGTTTCTGGCAAAAGAGCTTTTATATAATCTAGTTTTTTCCCTCAGCTCTAGAGATCCCGGAAACCTGCGAAATCTCACATTTTTCCTTGTAGTCTTGCGGTCAATTTGTCATTCCCCTTCTTGATATCAAATAGCATAACAAGTTGGAACTGGTCCAGATTAAACTGAAAAGTTGGTATCGATCTCGTTCTGATCCTTTCCTGTGTTTAGTTTTTGGTACCATACCAATCTAATTGGGACTTGCACACTACGGCGGTGTCGTCTAATAGCCTAATCAATTTGCCTGTGATGTGGTAAGCTGCAGTTAAACAAACAAATTTTGTGTGTGACAATGCCTTGATCCAGATACCATAGCTAGATTTCAGACAGACTTATCAACGAGCCGATTCAAGCCGAGCCGAGCCGAGCCGAGCCGAGCCGAGTTTAGCACAGTATTTGATATACAACGAGCCCGAAATGAGCCTATTTTAGGCAAAGCAAGTTTATAGTTCTGCTTGTTAATTTGATTATGGAGATTTTTCTTATTTTTTTGCAGTCAGTATGCCTTTTTTATAATCTTATTTAAGAAATGTTTATTAAATAATAGGAAGAGCTATGTAAAAAATTATTGAGCACAATATTTTTAAAAAAATACTGAGCTAAAACGAGCCTCACTCAAAGATTTGAATGAGTATGAATAGCAATCTAATAGAGACTTGCACACTACCGTGGTGTCGTCTAATAGCCTAAGCAATTTGCCCGTGAGGTGGTAAGCTGAAGTTAAAAAACAAATTTTGTGTGTGACAATGCCTTGATCCAGATACCATAGCTAGATTTCAGATTACGGCGAAGCACTCTTGCTGTGATGATAACTTGTAGAATTATCTATTTTAGTTTTAGTTCTTAAATAGATCTGATGCAGGGATCAAAATCTCTTCTTTGAACTTCAATATTAAAAACAAATTTACTAAAACATCTACACTAATCCTTTCTATTTGCACGCATGTCACAAAGAGAATTATGTGAAAACAAACTACACTCAAACTTGTCCACGAGCCGAAATTTTTAAGCTGGGCTTGACTCGGCTCGTTTTACTTTTCAGTATTTTCGGCTCAGCTCGGCTCGCCGCATGTAACCTTTTAATGAGAGACGCTTTAGCTCGAATATGGCGTCTCAGAATTTTTTACGTACCGGTAGCTCTTCAAATTATTTTAATAGAAATTTTAAAATTAGATTATAAGAAGGGCATATTGAACGAAAAATAAGTTCAAGCCGAACTATAAATTTGCTTAGCTTAATAAAGGCTCGTAGAATATTCAATGAAGTGTTCAAGCTTGGCTCGGCTCGGCTCGGCTTGGCTCAGCTCGACTCATTGACAAAACTGACTACATCCTAAACTACGGCCAATGTCCATCTCTGAACCATATTCTAGAATAAAATGCAAATGTTTACATTAATGGGGAAAAATAGGCAAAGAACCAATATTAATTGGCAAAGGAAAAAATAATATTTTTAGGCCTTCCACAAATTACATTCTTCTACTTACTTCTGCAATTCAAATTGTTTCCCGCTATTGTGTTGAAGTGAATATTTTTGCGACTACAATAATGCTACTCCAGAGATGAAAGCATGGCGGTACTGATCACCGGTCAGCTAATTTAGCCTGGGAGTTTTTGCTTTGTGACTTTAAATGAACAATTAGATATTTGGGGTTAATACGGTAATTTAAACGTGTATGCGTTCAGTAGACGTTCTTTCAAATGTTCAAATAAACAAATGTATTATGCAATGCAAAGAAACGGACCGAATCCCGGTCAAAAAATTGAATTTATAAATACGGTGAAACCAATATACCTGTCAAATGCATTACTTTACAATGCGAGGACAGGTCAAAGCCGGTACCTATTTGAGGATAACAGGGGTTCTGGACCGGTTAGGGGTGCACTGAACTGTACGCTTATAGTCGCCAATTGAGGGCGATCATCTGTGTGGTGGACCAGCATTGCCTATTATGGTATGGTACCATACAATTATGTACCATATTATAGATACCATAATGGTATGGTAGAAAAAAATTTATGGAGATTATGGATGGCAAACTTAAAAGTATGGCAAGAATGGAAATCCACAAGTTCATTGTTACATATACAGAATTTATATATAGTGAAATTTAGAGTCACATATTTTATAATAATATTAATTCAATGGGTAAATATATATTCTACATATTGCTTTGAACAAAAAATATTTTGATAAGATAACAACTTTTAAAAGTTTTGCAAATGGTGTATTGGAAAACCAACAAAAATAATTTATTTATTTTAAAATTTGTTTCTGAATGGTTCAAAACATTATGCGACCTAGTGATTTGCTTGATTTATGATGCCAGTACAATTTCACAATCCACACAAATGGATGTCCTTTAATTTCAACTTGCTATAAATATTAGAAATCCCTTAATTAAATTCCTATTACCACATGTATCCTACATGCATTTCACCACTATTAACTATATTTTACATAATGACCATTATGGCCATAATGTAAGAACGAAGTTTAAAATATGGCAATTATGGATGGCTGAAAAATTTTGGCTTGCCATACATGTATATATATATATATATATATATACATGTATGGCAAGCCAAAATTTTTCAGCCATCCATAATTGCCATATTTTAAACTTCGTTCTTACATTATGGCCATAATGGTCATTATGTAAAATATAGTTAATAGTGG
>CABFPE010000049.1:2064219-2082398 GCA_900660155.1 Hofstenia miamia
AACGTTTTTTCTAGTTATGTTTACCTTAACGGCAGTGTGCGACGGTTTCGTTAAGTTAAGGTTTTTTTTATGACTGATTTTGACAATATGTAAATAGAATTTGTATATAAATTAATAAATTTGCATAAACAAACTGTAGAAATTACCATGCAAATCAGGTGCAGGCAGTGTACTAAAGAAGCACCTATAAATTGCGAATAAACCATTTAGCACATTTTTGAGTAAATCCTTTACGTGATTAAGTTAAGAGTGAATGTTTGGAGGAGTTGCTACTTACTCCTTAATGAAAGCGAATTTGAAAGCACATGTGAAACTACTGAACAACAGCGAACAAATTGTCCATCTAGCAGGTACTCCAATCCATTTATACATTTTAATTCACTGCTTTTAAAATCTGATGAAATATCTCATCATTCGAATGCAATGCTAGTAACTGAGACATATATATATATATATATATATATATATATATATATATATATATATATATATATATATATATATATATATATATATATATATATATATATATATATATATATATACATACAGTTAACTTTCGATTATTCGACCAAGTTGGGCCCGACTTTTTTGGAACAACTCTCGGATAATCAAATAAGAGCAAAATGGTGTTACAAAACTTGAATTATGACAAAGAAGATCGAAAATAAGACAAATTATTCTTAAGGAGTTCAGGTCAGCGACTGTGTATGTTGTTGCTTATTTTGTTCCTAAAATCAATGAAGGGCTGTTGTTAGAACATTGAATTCGTCAGAATGAGATAATCTTGGGGCTTCTTCCCGGACACATTGAACCTCTTCTTCAGATTCTTTGTCTACAGATTCCTTTTCATTAGTCACAAAATCGATAATAGCTTCTTTGTCCAAAATTTCGTGCCCATGGTTCGTTTTGTAAATAATTAGTCAATTTCTGATGTATAGGCCGAAATCTTTGCCAGGAGCTAAAATCTCACGTGAAAAACTTAAAGCTGACTCGGAGGTATTCGGGGCATGATCATTGGTAAAGGAAAGTTTTGACCAGGAGCGGGTTATGGTTGCTGCTAAAATTGGTCCCAGCAACGTTCAACATGTTATGCCTCGTAATCTACTGTTTCCTTTGAAACCATTTCCGAGAGAATAGACTTTTTATACCTATGCTTCAAAGCCGTAATAAAACCTTGGTCCAAAAGGAAGTGGGTCGTCACTTGACATCAGAACTTTTGATTTTATCAAGGATCGGATGAGCAGCACAGATGTCTAAAAATAGCATCACCTTCTTATCACCTAGCTTCTCCTTCACTATGAAACTAATTTCGGATGGAGCCAGTCTTCAAATATATCTGTTGTCATCCAGGAGTTTATTGGGCTATAATAATGCACTGGGAAAGCATTTCTATTGACGTTCATGAAAGCTCTAGGATTTTGATGTTTCCGATAAGCTGTAAAGGATCATTACTGATCCATCAGCATTTGCACAATGATTCAATGTAACACGATCTTTAGCAGTTTTCCTACTTTTTTCGAACAAAGGCAGTGCAAAGAACTTTTTCTAAACTTAAATGGAAGAAATGAAATTTACAATGGAAGAAAAACACAATAGCCAATTAACCTTTCTTGATTTATCTGTAGCCAACTTAAACACCGAATTTGAAAAAAGCAGTATATGAAAGAAATAAGTGTGCTAAATGTCTCGTAAGTTTTTATGTTAAGTCACTTTTTACGACTATTCCAGTAGAAATGCAACCAATCATATCCTTGCCATAATTCCTGAGGATCAATTGGATATTTCTCTGGAAATATTGAAAGATTTACTTTACATAGTGTGTTTGAATACATCTTCTCTATTCAAATCAAAAATATTTAAGCAAATTGATGGTATGGTAATGGGTTCACCATTTGAGCCAACAATGGCTGCTTTTGCCATTACAATAGTTCTTAAAATTATACTCCAATCCTACTTACGATATGTTATTGTCCAATATGTTTTCTATGGCAATTTTCATTGCACTACATTACACCACCACTCAAATCTTTTGAATTTTTACTTCCTAGAAGACACAGAATCATTTTTTAAACTATCATCTCTACTATTACTACAAAATGGTATCAAATAACAAACGTGACGGAAATTCATATTAATAACATTATTAATAGCAAAATGAAACATAATTTTAACTCTATGAATCTTTTTATAAAGCTAATATTGTATGTAATACATTTATGTAAGGACAATTGCCCTCCTCCCAATGAAATTTCAAAGCCTATTGACTAAACATCAAATCAACATGATCTTGCTGATATCATTGAATAGAATTAAATTTAACGAAGAGCCAAAATTGCATTCAATAAGAAATGTAAAACTGAATATAAACTGAAGTTGAATCAAATTATTTATTTTGTTTAAATTAATTTCGTTCATTTTTGTGTAAAGACTAAAACAATATGTTCTTGTTCTTGATGGCTCGGACATTCTCATTCTTAACCAAACTCCAAAATTAAAGTAAAACTCTTACAGTAGATCTTCTATTTCAAACACAAATTATGAAAATCACATTTTAATGAATGAAATACCTTATTTTTATACATATATAATTATTTATTTTAGGAGCAGTTTTTGCAAGATAGAAGAAAGTCTGCAAATATCGATGGAAACTACCATATATATCAGAACGTCGTGGAAAAACAGATTCAAACAATTGATATACATGAAATATGAACATATAACCTTGAAAGAGTCGATGTTGAAAATCTTATTAACGTTTATATATATTTTTCTTTTTTATGTGAAACCAAATAACTTTAAATAAAATCATGATTACGTTACGCATTTGTTCTATACATTGCTTCTAAATTACATTTTAGATTTTTAGCGACTTCTTAAAATTTCTTGCATTTTTCTTTTATGACTATTGGAATTTCTTGGAAATTTCTTGCCAAATTTCAAGATTACTCAACGAAAAATTTAAGAAACATCCAAGAAATTTTGAGGATTTTCTATGATTCTTGGCATTTCTTGGAAATTTCTTTCAAGATTCTTTTGAATATCTTAAAAATTTCTTTCCAAGTTCTTGCAAGTTTTTTCCAAGAATATCTAAGAATCTTCCAGAACTTTGCAGGATTTTCTATGATTCTTGGCATTTCTTGGAAATTTCTTTCAAGATTCTTGGAATATCTTAAAAATTTCTTGCTAAGTTCTTGCAAGTTTTTTCCAAGAATATCTGAGAAACGTCCAAGATCTTCTCAAGATTTTCCACTTTTGATTAACTTAGGGATTGTCAAAAATCGTACATTGCTGAAAGAAGTCGTCATTTAATTACAAGATCAAAGGAACATATCAGCGGGAATTTAAAATCAAAAATATTTCTGCATAAACATCAACCAAGCATAAAATTTTTTACAATATTAAAAAGAATCACAGATTAAAGAATAATGGAAGGTCTTTACATTAAGAACAAAGATAAAGAGCAAGTACTTAATAATCAACAATGTTCAAACATATTAAAGATATTTTAAGTGCATGCATATTTATAATTTAATAGATTACTGTAAATTTATGTTGCCGCATTTTTAAAAATCGAAAACTTTAAGCGTTGTGATTTGTTCCAATATATATATATATATTACGAATTGTAGAACCACATAAATTTGGAAAAATTCATTAGGTAAAATTAACATGTAGATATTACACATCTGACTTGTATTTTAGTGTCTCGGAGATTTCTGGTTCCTTATGAGAATTCTCTCGGAAAATATTGTGGAGTGAGAGGGAAATCAAAATTTCACCACATTGGCAACCTTTTACATTAAGCAGACCCCTGCAATTTTTGCGTGACCAGATTATTTGGACTGAACGCACAGCACAAATTGTAATAATCATGTTTAACCTCCTAAAATTATTAAATTTGTTCATATTTATATAATCGCAAGTACCAAATAAGAATAAAGATATCTCTAGATTTTAATGTTTCAGCTTCTGCACATGATATTTTCTTGGAAAATGCTAAATTTCTTATACTTAGTTCATTCAGCGAAGTAATGAAAAATTCGATGTTAGTTTTTGACACATGTTTTAAAAAAACAACTTAGCCAAAATATTTGCTGAAAAAGTATTGGCAAGATTCAATAACATAAAATATCATTCAACATCATGAATATGTTTTATTACCTATAGTCCTGCCCGTAGGCCTACTATGGACCTTAATCGTGCATCAACCCAAATATGAAACTTCTGGCCTAATACTTAGCCCTTGTTCTTGACCGGATAAAATCATTTTTTGACTTATTAGACTGTCAATTAACAACTATTTTTATAAACAGGGCCATTGGTATAGTCTTCATTTCAATGCTACACTATTTTAACATGCACACATTTTCTTATCAATAAAATCTCCAATTTTAAACGGCTTGTTCCTGCCAATTTTTTATCATTTGAGCTAGGTTAGAAGTTATTTGAATTGCAGGATAAAATAGAACAATTCAATAAGATAAAGACATTTATTTTATTAAATGATTATGAATATGATATTTATCGTGTGTATTCGTTACTTTGATATAACACACTGATGGCTAATTCCATTGTTACAGATGGGACAAACGATATTAATGCTGGAGCAAGAATCCTGAAAACATGCAAATACATGATGTTAAGGGTTAGTATATCGGTGATTATCAAATCTTTTATAGTTTACTTNAGGGAATTTTGTATGAAACAAACACAATACGTATTTACACATTATGAATTTCACACGGTCGTATCTAAATGAATGATTAATAAATTAAGTGATAGATCACAGTATAAAACACATGATAAGTAAAAGTTTAAACAAATTAAATTAAAAATGTGTTTCACTAAACAAACGACGTTTCTATTTATGAAAAAGTATATAATTAATGTAACATTGGACTGTAAATTCACAGCAATTTATTAAAATAAAGTTGATTACGTTTTTAAAGAAATATCTGTAAAACTAACTAGAGATCATATTGTAAAAAAGCGTTAAGAATCAAAAACAATATCCGAGATTTAATTATAAAAAGCTTACCAAAAAGTTTGAAATCTTTATGGGNCTGAAAACATGCAAATACATGATGTTAAGGGTTAGTATATCGGTGATTATCAAATCTTTTATAGTTTACTTATGATTTTTAGCAAATAAATTTAATGTTATGCAAAGATTAACTTTCTTTTTAGATGTTACAGATGGGACACATGGAAATAGGCTGATATAATTAAAAATTTTCATTTTTAAGTGTTTGTCACAGATCACATGTTACATGAATTTATGAGGTTATAGTTTATACTCAAAACGATTTGTTGCAATAAATTAAACTTTGCAATTTTTGTACAACAATGAAAACTAAAACGTAAATGGATGTTGAAAAGATTAGATTTATTAACAAGCACTATTCGGAACTATCGCAATTCCTTAAGGAGGCTTTCATCAATAGACTGCTGCGGTCCAGTCTCTTAGCGCTGAGTCAGAGAGATGATTACAAATGGACCTTAATTATCTTTAATTTGTTTAACTCGTCTTTCACTCAGTTGGCTTTGCTCTTTAAATTGGAATTACAATAGAAATGCTGTAGAAATCTCCCTCTTTGACATTAGGGAAATACATCCAAATTCAAATTATTTCAATATACATATATGTCTCGTATTTTAAATTTTTATTAGAATATTCACACTCATTAGAGGCATATAAAATTATTGATTCCAAAACTTTACTAATACTAGTGAATCTTTATTGTCTTCTAACCGTATTACTTCTGTTAATTTCGGTCAACTATTTATTTCAATGACTTCTATTTGTATTATTAGTCGTTTTGACCATTTGCAATAATTGTTCGAACGATAGGCATATTTTCATCGTTCCATTGAAATTTGCAGTGTTTCACTTAGTAGCAGTAAATAGCGCAGACGACAACAAAAAATCACGCTAACGGGCGGGTACCCAGTAAACATAGAACAGTCGTAACGACGTCGCTGAACGACATAATAACGGCACTAAAATGACATTACAAAACAACGTCTTTTCACAATAAAACGACAAACAATCAATAAAAATGCAGTTTTTAAAAAGTTTATCTTCAAATTGTCATAATACTAAAATTATTCCTATTTTTAAATATTTTTTTCTAGACAGAATTATACACTGCCACTAATCCGCACTATAAACGCCACTCAAAAAATTCAACGCCAATTAAACGCCACGAAAACAACGTCGTTACAACAGTTCTATGTTTACTGGGTAAGACTAAAGCATTGCATCCAACGCGGGCTAAGGTCAAAATTTATTTTGCACGGTCGGTTACGGGCCAGGAAAATTGCCTTGGCCGCAGAATACAACCCTCAGCTAAAAAAACTCATACATTTCCAGGCAGTCTGAGAGATTGCTAACGAAACCCCATTGTTGGTAATCCTAACACTTTCAAATATCTCATATATTTCCCTTGCAGCTCCTACAGTACAACGCTACTTGAGAACTTTGTTCAATTCCTGCAATACGATGTCTCTAATTCCTTTGTACATATGACTTACCTTTTGCGTTTTCTGTTCACATGCTAGCTCATCCACTGTTTTCTTACTGTCTGATTTTGTAGCTGCTATTATTAGTGCTGGTGTTTCTCTCGTCAGTCCTGTTTCCACTAGCCACGTGTTATTTTCTTAACTGTCGCAGTTTTCTGTGACCCCACAATATTCTTCATATATGTCTGTTGCATTTACCTGGTTTGTCCCATTTTTTCTATACTAGTTTGATATGATTTCATTCTCACACACTCATGTTCTTTATTATCTCCTAAGTATTGCCTTTATCTTCTCATAAAATAACCGTTTTATCTCTATAAATCCCATGCACTTGCAAACTTCCTGGATGCCTTACTTTCGATCATCCTGTATCAGGAATGTCTTTCCCACTACCCCCAATGCTGCTAATGCCACAGGAGTGCCTAGACCTCCTTCCAGTTATTCATTTTCTTTAGATCCTCTTTTAATTTTGCATCTAATTATCTTGTAGAATATTCCATCATGCGCCTCAAACTATATATCGACTCTTGCCTGCTTTGCTACCATACACCTATCATGTACTGCCTTACTTGTCCTGATCATACATATTTGTTGCATTATCTCAAGTAGGGTAGTTTTCATTCTCCTTTAGCTTCTTCCTTCTCTTGATATTCATGGCCATGCCTGCAGCCTTCATCACTACCATTCATCCACATATTTAACCAATTTGCATCTATGACACTCTAAACTTCGATTCTTTCTAATATTTTCTGATCTTTGCTTTTCGTAGTTCTCTTGGGAATGGCAACCTACTTCTCTGATCAATTTCTACATTTGTCCATTCCTTAATTATTGCTTCAATTTACTAGCTCTGCTGCTTCCACCACTACTTCCGTCAATTCATCCTTCCATTGTTTGATCTTTTTAATTCTCCTTTTCCCTTTACTCTCATTCATTCTTCCAACATCCTCTTCCTGTAGACCACCTGTCATCTAACCCGCTTCTTCTGTANTATTAGTATAAACTTTCAAGAACAAGTAAGAAAAACATACATACATATAAATACGACTAATCTTTGTTATAAATTCAGATTTTATTCTCGTATTTTAAAAAATGAATGGTTTTGTTATTTAATATCACATATAAATACAAATTTTAAGACATTCTACAAATCAATGATTGTTAAAGTACTTGAAGTTGTATCATAGCTTTTGAATTTTAAAATAAAAACTTTATAATTATTGAGAAAGCATTAACATTCACATTTTTCTTCAGTCAATGAGTAAATTTTGATAATCGCAAATGAATACATAACGCCATTTCAAAAACGAATCCATCAGATGTCATGAAACTCGCAAAACATTTTTAATTGCAAAAAGACTAATAAAGTTTCATAAAAAACTACATTAACGCAAAATTGATTAAATTGATTGATTTCACAAAACACATAGTCGTACACAGTTTGCATGAAAAGAAGCAAATTTTTTAATTGAAAATGAATATCAGAGCTATATAAAATAAATTTAAGAATACATATAGTAATTAAAACTTAATTTAATTAAAATATACTTGTAATTGTTTATGAGATTATAAAAACAACAGCAATCGTTAAATGAGTTAAACTACATTTTGTATATTAGGTGTCTAAACAACTTTGGAACATTTTCTAAATATAGAAATAAATAGCTTAAATTACTATTATCAGAAGCAGATAAAATAAAATATAAACTTCTTCAAGGCGATTTACTCATTGTATTCAAATATAAAATTTATATCTCGCAATATGCAATTAGGAATACCGGATTTTAACTCAATTTTCCTAATAAATGTTTTAAAATCATATAGAGATTGAGAATTTTTAAAAATAAATCTGATTTTGTTAGAGTTTCAAAGACATAGCATTGGAGAGAATGCCAATATATTTTGGATTTCCAAGCATTTTTCTACTATTTGAGAGTCTAAAATATGTATATTTATTACTAGATTTAGCTTCAGATTTTGATGTATTGCTATAAGTTTAATACATCTGAAGTGTTTCCTTTTGTTATGGTTTCACTAGTATATGTTTTAACACAATTGACAAATATTCGTTTTGCATAACGTTTTGACTTTGCATACACCTCAAATTTACATTTCTAAATGTATAGATCTCGAAATTATATTCTAAAAAATTGCCAATAANATAAATCTGATTTTGCTAGAGTTTCTAAGGCATAGCATTGGAGAGAATGCCAATATATAATGGATTTCCAAGTATTTTTCTACTATTTGAAAGTCTAAAATATGTATATTTATTACTAGATTTAGCTTCAGATTTTGATATATTGCTATAAGTTTAATACATCTGAAGTGTTTCCTTTTGTTATGGTTTCACTAGTATATGTTTTAACACAATTGACAAATATTCGTTTTGCATAACGTTTTGACTTTGCATACACCTCAAATTTACATTTCTAAATGTATAGATCTCGAAATTATATTCTAAAAAATCGCTAATAATCAAAATATGTGAAAGAAAAATTTGTAATGTTTTAAGTTTTGTTTTTGGATTTATTTTCTCTATGAAGCTTTCAGAATGATGTGTCATTAGAAGCAATTCCCTTTAATAAAATATATTTTCATCAAGTCTAATACAAATTTTTGTTAGCAAAGATATTAAATGTGTGAAATTTGTATATTATTTTGTAATCACATGAAACAAAGCTAGTAATATTAACTTTTTAAAATGCAAAAATAACTTACATTATTGAATGAATTCAACCATCCCCACTTGAATCATTGTGAAAACTGAATAATGTGTTAAAATGAAGATATCTTTTTGTCATAGACATTTAACAAAATCCAAACTTTATGACAGTTTTAGTATAAACTTTAAAAAATAAGAAAAAAAACTTACATACACTTAAATTCGACAATTTCTAGTTTATTATTATCTCAATTTACTAATAATAATCATTGTAAATTTAAGAAATTTGTTGTGAAACCATTGTAGCTAATAATTAATCCATTTTTGTTTTCCTGTCTATTATTAATTTATCAAGCACATTAACTAGTACATGTAGAATGCATCTTTTTAAAAAATATTTTTATTTGAAATATTTTATTAATTAAAAAAGTTTTTATTTTGCAATTGACATGTGTTGTATGTGAAACAGGTCTTTTTCTCAGTGTTTGAAAATAATTGTTGGTTACAATTGTTACCAAAGAAAATTAATTATAAAATGTTATTCCAACAATGTAAATTCTTTGTATATAGAATAATTGGTTACATTTTAAATGTTTCATTGAATTTTGAAAATTAGTTTATCTCTATGTGTATTGATAAATTGGTTACATTTAAAAAATGCCAACAAAACATATTCCAATGACGTCAGAGATACACCCCCGTCAATATACACGGTCAATTATTTATGTAATATTTATAAAAAAAATTGTCTACATTTTATGCAATAGACTGCAAACAAATGTATTTGCCAACAAATATTACAACTAAACAGAATATATTCCAATGATGTCAGAGATACACACCCGCCCAGAATCAAAGTTGTGTGATAAACTTCACTCGGTTTTATACTACTACTACTACATTAGTTTAAAGTGGCAAAATTAGTGGTTGTGAGAAAGGAATTTTTTAACTTGAATGCAATAATTGAGATGTCATTCTTGTTGTATAAAATGGTAATTTAGTTATTCAGCAATGGTATATTGAATATATTGAATAGAATTCTTGGAAGTTACTAAATTTAAATACCAATATCTGGTCACACAGTGACTTGGTTGTTGTAGGTGTTTTTTCAACATATTGAATCTTTGATCTTGCTCAAAAACCTTGACTCGGCCACCCGATTGACCTTGAACTCATTTGCATCTCTGATCGATCCTTTTCCAATAATACAAAAGTTTAATATACATATGCACATTGATGACTTATTCAATACGTTTGTTTACATTCAGCCTGTTGATTTTACAGATTGGGACTTGTGCCTAATAATAATAAGTAAGAAATTAGGAATGGGCCACGAACACTCGGCATTTTGAAGAAAAAAATGTTTATTTTGTTTTTATATGTTACGGGCTTTTTACTAGCAAAAATTCCATTAATTTTTCTAAAGAAATGAAAGAAAATATTTTGCTAATAATAATTAGTTATAAGTAATTGCCTTGTAAAGATAGGTTCTACGCAAATTTACAAGGCAGGAAATGGTGAACCCCACTCATTTGAATTTTTGAAGCTCGTAGAGATTTTTATTATTTTTGTATTTTTTATTGTTGTTGCTGTTGTAGTAAAAGTCTTTAATTGTTTAATGCAAATTCTAATAACATTGACATTAATTACAAAAATAAAGTGATAGTATGATTTATAGTATATTCGTTTCTATAGGTATATTTTCAAAATACATCCCATAGATAGGATTAAAAATCTTCTTTTATATTTTGCTATCTTCTTTCATAAAGTTTGTGTTTTTGTCAATATTTTTGTAGCTCTGTTAAATTTATAAATGCATTACAGGCGTAACGTACAGGCCAATTTTCGAAGACGTTCTCATTGCTTCCAGGAAAATATACTAGTAAGCAGGAAAGGGACATAAAGCCCAAGATTTCAATATTGCACCTTTGGTGTAACATTTTATAGAATGAAATGAAGCATTCGTAATCTTATGAATGAAATATTCGATAATGGTGAAGTTCTTCAGTTTCTTTTTTGGAATTCTGGTTCGAATATGATTTAACTAATAAAGATTTTCAGTACACAATTAACCTAAGTCCACAACCTGTTCAAAGTAGATACGTTCGCGATTTGCAAATGATATACTTTTGATGATACTTCTATGTTGCAATATTTTGTGCGTATTATACTAGTAATCTTTCATTTTTCGGGTCGTGTCAGAAAAAGTGACCCGTTTTTCACCCTACAACCTAACAAAAATTGTTGTCTAAGTTTCGTCGATACGTTAAAGCAAAATATTCAATTGAAATTTTTTTGTTTGACTAAAAAAAGAGGGCTTGCACTAGTCATTTGCGGGTCGCCAATTTTTCCCCGTGGCCTGCCCGAGCGTGATTTCATTATGTACCTGTAAATTACGCCGGATCCAATAAAAACATTACTTTCAGCTGTTTACTCAGCTGTTAAATTTACCGGTGGTAGATTTGAGATAGAGTAAAGTTGTGATTTGAGATATATCAAACAGAATTGTAAACAGAGATACTGTGTTTTGAAATAAAATAAACAGAATAGACTAACAATTCTTTTATCTTCTCTTCTCTATGCCAGACCGTTAAGATCTCAGCCCGTCCGTTAAAGTTTTAGCCCGAGCCCGCGGGCCATCGAGCCTGCACTCTCTAAATTTCGTTTAGAATGTTGCCGTGTAGATATATAAGACAATATGCAACACATCATGCATGCAATCATGTTTTAGAAGGAATATCTCTAAAAGCTAATCCTGTCCTTGGTCAGATTTTTTAAGCTTAGTATTCCTAAACGAGAAGTTGAGCTTTTACATCTTTTATAATACAAATGTCCATCCAAATGTTGTAAACTACAGCTGACGCACTATCATTATTTTAACATCAAAGGTCTCAGAATAATTTGATATCTGAGCTTATGTCCATTCAAAATTACTTTTATACTTGGGCAGGACTAAGCCTTGAAATGATTCAAAAGAAAACCCGGACCACTCATCAAGAAAATAGGGCGGGGTAAGGCATAGCAAAATCCAGCCCCTACTGTGACGTGTGCTATAAAGGTAATGTATTTGTGGAAATCTGATCAAATGTAAAATTAGTCATTATATTTCATATTTGTTTGATTACAGGATGCATTTCAAATTCTATCATTATTGTAGAAATGATTAGTTTCAAAAAATTCATGCCAACTAGATATATCATAAAAATAAAAAATGGCATTTTTGAAATTAAAGTATAGTCCTTCCTATCTATAAAAAGCAAACATATTTTACATTGTAAACATATAACTAAGACACATTGTAGAAGCAAAAAGCTACATCAAATGATATATAAATGAGAAAAACTTTAGAATACAAAAGCCCTTCAACAACAATGCACAAGTCTTTTCACCTAATTAAAGTGCCATGCTTTGGACAAACATATTTAGCACAATCAACAACAGTACCCGTAAACATATAATATGGGGACAGTTTCTTATTACTTTTGACTAAACATGTCTCATCAAGATGTAAGAAACGTTGTGCAATATCTTTACTGTACTGGAACCGCAAACCACAAAATTTTACTTAAGATATCGGGTATGACCCAAAAACATTCTACAGAAACTTCAAAAAGTTAATTGAAGCGAACAATCTAAAAAGGAAGGAAAGAAGTAGGCGACCCCTCGAATTGACTGGAAATGAAAGGAACAATTTTGTCAAAATTACTTTACAAAGCATTGAAATCGAAAAATCACTTGAACTCAAAGATTAAAAAACCCATAATAAAGGCTTCTCAACATCGACAGTGTACCAAGAACTATCAATGGCAAGGTTCTGTAAAAAAAATATCACTATTCCCACAAAAGCAGCAAGAAGACCTGCTTAGCTTCTGCGAAACATGGTCGTTGGATGAATTTTTTAGAAATGTTTTCACAGATGATGAGTCCCTGTTCCAGAAAAAGCATTTCTCATTGCCCTACAAAATGTTCCCCAAAATGCATGGTTAGGGGTGCTTTGAGCTATAGAGTTTTTACCGGAAAATTGTTAAGTGATATACTGTAGACAGTTCAAAGAATACTGATATTTTAGCACAGTTTATCCCATTTGCGGACCCGTGTAATCGGACTGGAAGGATTCTTCAGCAAGATAGAGGGACCCCCATACTTAAAGACATATCCAAAATTTATTCAGAGAAAAAACCGGAAATTTTGATGTGGCCTGTCAACTTACCGGAACTTTCACCTATAGAAAATGTTTAAGGGGCCATGAAGGTCGATTCTGAAAAAGAAAAATCCAAAAAAATATGCAAAAAATTAAGCAAAATTAGCTGGAGTACAAAAAAATATTGCCCCAAAAATGCAGAAGAGTTTGATGAGCTCAATTAAGCACAGATTTTTTAAATATGTTCGCTCCGGGGGCAAGGTTGTCTAACATCTTTTAAAGATACTTAAAGAATTTTCCATCGACTGATAAAAATGTTGTTACATTGCGCGTGTTTGTTGCTAAGAGACTGAAGAAAATAGTGATTTTTTATTTTTTTACCGGAGCTATGCAATTATCAATTCTATTCACAATAAAAACAAACTACTTTTCAGCATTCCTAAGTGTGAATGGAATTAAATTTTAACGAACGTTTTTTGTATATTTACATAATGTATTTTAGAGTTGGTCTATATATGGGTTTCTTTTACTAGTTCGGTTTCAAACGAGCGTTTCGAACTTGTTGTGTCCTACTTTACATGATGTAAACACAGAATTTCAATTCAAGCAATACCAATTCAAGGATTTCTGCTACTATGCTTTTTATACAAATGACACCATTTGGACAAAATCAAGAGCAAAGCAAGTTTGTCTATCATATGGAATGAAGCGTGCAAGTCATTATCTAGATGATATTATATTCATGAAGTATCAAAATGATCAACTAGACTTCGTCAAGGAAAATGATACGCTTGAAATTGGATGGAATATTGACTACAAGCCCAATTTTAAATTTGCATCTGTTATTAATGATTACAAAGATAAATTTCCACTTTGGAGTGTGCTTAACTTCACAAAAAATGAAAGAACGTTCTACAGACCGTATTATTCTCCAGCGAGCAATCCAATGGGTTGCTTAGTGTTATTTAATGAATATTTAGGGCAACCATTTAGATTTGCACACAGTTTCTGCAACTATCCATATTACGACTACATGTGTGAATCTCGTAGTAATTGTTCTAACGCTATATATGAATTTAATGGCGTATGCTATTTTCTAAGGTACACATCTTTCGAAATACTAAAATCGGAGGCCAGGAAATTGTGTGAAGATGTAGGAATGATCCTTGCAGAAACGCATTTAGATAATTTCACATTTTTAAGTCATCTAGCAGCAGTATCACATTGGTATCATTGGTCAATTCACATTGGAGTAAATTTAAACATTCAATACCCACATCAAGAACTTGGAGAGTTTTTTACTGATTCTGGTGTTAGGTTGAATTTTACAAAGCATGTAAATGAGAGAGCCGACGTTTCAATTTTTTTTTGATTCAGTATACATCCGCACTTATTGGGATCGAAGTAATGTAGCTATTCAATATACATTAAGGAAGGGCAAAGCTGGTGAACCGATCCTGCTTTATGAACACTATGGTAGAAAGGGTGTTATTTGTGAAATTGAAGCAGCAAGAGGTAAGCACAAACTTTTTACTTTACTTATCAAATTTATGCAATGTTCGTTCATACAACTTGTTTCTTGTATCTTAGTACAAAAAATTAAAAATTATAATTGAAATTCCAAATGTATAAAATATGTGCTAAGTTGTTCTGTGGATTAGGAACAGTTGAAAAATCATTATTAATTTTTTTGTCAATACATTTTAGACAAAACAAGCTAAATCATAGAGAAGTTGCTTAATAAAATTCATAAAGCTTTGTTCTGGTTCATAAGTGTTAAAGTAAATTTCAACAATAATTTTTTTCTGCAAAATCATATTATTTTTTCTATTGACGAATTAGATAATCTTTTGCGAACAAACAGGGACAGCATCCAATTCATGAATTTTTTTATTATAATCTGCAACTAGAAAATTTGATTTAAAAAAATGCAGTTTGGCGTGAATGGGCTAGCATGATTTTACTAACAATTTTACTAAATTCTTTCCTAAGAGCTTTCAAATATGCAATTTTAACATTAGATACCCAAGGAATCTGCGTCATAGCAATGTAATAGGATATGTAATTTAGTAGTCCTTCAACAGTAGTCGTAAATACAAAAGTTTTTGTGGCACTTTTGCTTTATCACCCTATCCAAATTATTGCAAAAATTGCTAATTTATCAAAATAATAATAATAATAATAAACTTAGCACTAACTCTAACATAAGCCATATCCAAAACCATAACCCTAAACACAACTCTAACTTTAAGCTAAACTCTACACTAACCCTAATCTTACCCCAAAATATAAACCTAACATTATAATATATTCTTCATCATTATATAGCCGACTCAATGAAAACATATTCATTTTCAATTACGTAAGCAAAGCAAAACCTTTTAAGAAGGCCTTGTTTCAAACAAAGTAGCTAGGTAAAAATATTTAAGAGAAAAGGCGCTGTGTTGATTTAATAAACATTGCCAACTCTTATATTTGCTTTGTAAACAAACAAAAGCCGCGTGGTTGAAGCACTAATTAGTATATTAACCGTCGTAAATTATAATTATTTTATAACTTATATTGAAATTTACTGATATGTATAATAAATTTGCATATTATTCTACATAATGCTTGGGGTATAGTTTGTGTTAGTGTTAGGATTAAGTTGTGGGTTGGCATAGGTTAGGGCTAGAGTCATGGTTTGGGTTAGAGTAAAGTTTGAGGCTGGGGCTAGGACTAGGACTATGTAGTTATATTGATAAACTATCATAATTTTGCAATTATTAGGTTTTAGGCAACAGGATAAATTTTTGTATTGCGAATTCAAATTTTCTATTAGTTTTTTATCAGAATTTTGTTTTCATTCTAAACTGCTGCGAAGCAAATTTGTTCTTTTAATATTAACCTGTGTAAGCAGACGTTATATAGTAAAAACAAAGTCACAAAATAAGGCTCACATTACCGAAGCAATTTTTCAACCTGAGATACCTACTCGAAATTACCCCAAGCCCAGAATTCGACGAGGGCTTTCTATCATCTCTAAGAATATAACTTGCAAACAAACATTTTAGTTGAAAGCGAATCAAAAAGCAACCACATTTATTCTGAGAGATAAACAAACATTGTCGGACATTACGCTAGAATCTAAATTGGGAAGTTGTTTTTTTGTACGCAAAGGGTTAATTGATTTTTCATAGATAAATTTGTGAGTGCAAATGACTTTGATTGACTTTTGTTAATATTATTCTATAAAATAGGATTTTTTCGTTTCAACTACTACAGGTGCAACATAATAAACGGATCATACATAAATAAGTATGTAAGCCTTACGCTGGGACACCAGTACAACCATAAATTTTATTGCATTTAATTTTGACAACACTTTTCAACTTGAGCATCATTTCCAATTCAACTGCATATTTGAAGATATGACAACCGCAATAATAATATCATCTTTATTATTTTGTGAGCTAGTAAACATCATTGATACGAAACTTCTATGATTGTATTGGTAGGCAGGACTTAACTCGACTCTGATATATTAATACTGTAGTAGAATTTAGCCCAGATTTCAACTTTTGTTAAGCACCATGTAGGCATGTCTAGTGATGCGAATGGCATTTCCATCATTAAAAGTAAACATATCCAGGAAGTTGGGTGCAGCATGGCACTCATGCAAAACGTCCTTGTAAGGTCTATTTTTAGCGTTTAATGAGGATGAAATACTTTCTCAAGTTATTGCTCTGAACTAGGCCCTTATATAAGATTTAAAATTGGTAACCCATTTTTTATTCAGGCAACAAACTATGTGGCAAGTTTATATCTTTCTCATTCTCGGTTAGTAAAGGCCTGTCTTAACTACACTATTTAATTGGCCCGACTTAAGCGACCCGATTAAACCGTGTAGTTAAGACGCAGCTCCAACTTTGTCAACCGACTTTGTCAGGAATTTGTGGAATTCAAAACTTGTTTCGTTTTAACTGAATGATATAATCGGCCCGAATTTGTCGGATGGTTCTGTCTTAACTATACCCAAATAAATCAGCCCCCCTTTTTAAATGTATACATTAAAATATGTAACTGACACTGAATTTAATCTCAAAATTTTTTATTGTTTTTTAAATAGCTTCATTGGTGTAGCAAGAGAAGAACAAGGAGAACCTGCCTCTCAAAAAGTCATTAAATACGAAAAAATATTTAGGTCATATCCAAGCCAGACCCATTAATAATACGTAATGATTGATTTTAATAGACTGCTTAACTAAACAGTTCATGATTTCTAAAGAGTTAGGAATTCCAATTTTTTGAAATATCGCCAATTACTAATATAGCGTTCCAAGGTACCTGTTCCAGATTTAGTCTTCTTTTCCCTATTTCGCTCCAGAATTACATACGTTCTTAAATTTTCGTACTTTTGGCGGCCATTGATGCTAAACAATGAAAAAGTTTTATTTGCACAGTCAAATTCAATTTCTCTATATTTTATTTATTGTAATAATAATAATAAGCTAAATTAATGAATTTAGATAATGAAATTGAAACTGAAATACTTTTTTGGCAGATAGAAGAAATATATTGCACTAAACCCTTTTATTTGAAGTTCTGAATTTTAAAATTATGAAGTAATAGTAGTAACATTTTACCTGAAACTTTCTTGCCAGTCTTTTCGGCAATCTCTTCAAAAACTAACTGTCTAAGGCGTTTTTTATACAAGGGATTGCTTTTGTCCCGCAGCAAAGGCTTTTGCCCTAATTATTCAATCAGAGTATTAATCATTTTTGTAAAAAAACATGTTCGTTTGTCTTAATGGCTAATTTGAACTACTTCCTAAAATGTTAAACCTACTATATATATATATATATATAT
>CABFPE010000049.1:2113263-2132116 GCA_900660155.1 Hofstenia miamia
TTGTCACGCATGCAACATTGAATGAAGCATTAGGGGATTTTGCCGAGACTATAACCGAAAAATTCGCTCAAATGATTCGTGGTGGACCTACAACTCCTGTTCTCTCTAATGGCCTTACATCATCTCAGCATGATGAAAGAAGAGATATGGTTCCTCCCCCGGCGGTGTCATCTTGCATAAATCCGTTTGTTTCTTCTACTCCCACATTTACGCAAGCCTCTATTGCCACCGTAGCAACTCCTAATCAAGATCGAGATTGCATTCCAGCAAGTTCCGTGCAGCCATCACCTGGTGCTTCTTCAAAGGAACATATGTCTGATGCAATGAGCCCAGTCAATGCACGTAGTACTTCAGACCGGAGACCCCGATTTCGTCGTTCGATTCTCCCCGTTGAGACTCCTGGACAAATACCAGTCCACAGTAAGCACTCGGTTCTACCCAAGTTCACGGGACAGATCGACGCAGTCTCACAATCTTTCGAGGAGTGGTTTTTCCTATTCGAACTCCATATGAAGCAATACAAAACCTCTCAAGAGGACGCAGTGTCACAATTCCCACTGTACCTGAGTGGGCTTGCTTATAATCAATATATGATGCTGGAGCGAAACATCAAGACTGATTATCAATTATTAGTAGGATTCTTCGAGGATCATTACAAAGCTCCTCATATAAAACACCAGTACAAAACGCTGCTCTGCGATATGAGTTTTAAGCGAGGAGATGATATTCGAAATTACATCACGCAAGTAGAAAGACTCTTCCGACTTAGTAGTCTGTCTCCTGAGTACTCCAGGCATGATCTCTTCTCGTATATCTGCAGAGGATTTCCTCCGTCGATCCGAAGTCGTCTGGAAATGAAATGTGATCCAGAGGAAAATTTACATGAGATCATCAGAAAAGCTATCAGTGTAGTCTATATGATCTACAACTCGAATCGAATTGATAAGGATCTCCACGAGCTATCCGGTAATCCTGGAAAGGTGGATCAGACGAGAAAGACCATTCTAAAGAAAGAATTCGATATGTCCTCAGTCAGATGTTTTCGTTGTGGTGAAAGGGGGCATTTNACATCTTTGTAAAAGAAACTGATGTTGTCCCTTATTTCTTTTTCTGTTATATTATTAGGATTGTTTTTATTGATCCGCATCATTGTGACAATTTCTACCCTCTTCATGACATCATAGTAGTGGTAATTCCTTTCCCAGATGTCTGTCCACACTATATCATTTACTGTGGAGAATAGCATTATGGCTCTCAGGTTCCGTTCCTCTATCTCCTTTCTGAGATCTTGCAATTGCATGTTGATGGGTCTTCCTTGTGTGTAAAGATGGTCTGGCATTATTTTGCCTTCAATGAAGACCCTTTCTCTTTTGTCATTTCGTAGCATTATTTCTTTCAACTTTTTATAGTCATCTCGCTCTATCATGGCTTTTGCTTTTCTTTCTGTGTTCACGTATGACTTATATTCATGAAGGAATGTCTTCACCACCATAACTTCTTTTGGTAATCTCCATCATGGGAGGACCATTCGTATTGCAACAGTTTCTGGCAGTGTGCATATTAGGATTTTTGTTTCTATTTGTCTTTCTATGTGTGGATATGAGCCTTCCATAGTTGATGCTGTAGCTAGGCCAATTGTGGCGGGGTAGTTCATCTTAGCTTCCGAAATTGTATCCCAGAACACTTGTGTTAATCCCCTCTGGCTTAATTTTAATTGTATCTCTTCTTTGATGTCTATTCTTGCTGTTATACATTTAACATCTACAGCTAGCTGGTTGTATGGTTGTAGTAGCTCTTCCAATTCTGTCCATGTAAACACTTCCGTAAACATGAGCTTCATTGTTGCCACCATTTGCTGCTCTCTAATATGCAGGAAGTTTCTTTCCTTGATATCCTTGGCTTCCCTCGTGACTTTGATTTCAACCAGGAACCATTCGTCATCAGTATCTATCCATTCTATTGTCCTTGCTGGGCTGATTTCTACCCATTTCTTGATGTTTATTCTGGCAATTGTCTGCTGCATTTTAGGAGATAATAGTAATCTCGAGGATGTTAACAGTTGTTCTTCTTCTATCATCTCTGCTTGGGATTTCGTGACAATTTCACAGACCTCCACCAGTTCAGTTATGCCCCCTTGTTTAATCATTTCCGCACTTCATATGATTTTTGTGAATGTGCACTGCGAGCTGTCTCGTTCATAGCATTCCATTTCGCGGTTGAGGGTCTTCTGCACATCATTCATGTTTTGGATGTTGCTCCCCACATGTATTTTTTCATTGGTTCATTGAATATCATAATTTCACTGGGGCATATCCCCGTCTTGTTGGCAATGCTTATCACTGACATTTTCCCCATTGGATTTTCATTCATTATCATTCGACTAAGTATCTTCTCCATCATTTGTACCAGCTTTTCTGATATATTTGGTGACTCAAGCTTTCCTGTGTGACCTTTTAGTAGCCAATATTTTGTTTGCGTATTTATCGGAGCTATTGCTATCTCATACTTTTTTGCTTTCACCAGCTTATGCTGGGTGTGTTGCGAGATCGGGAGTTTTAATTCTGCCTCTTCAGTTGTAAAAATTGTTAGTATCCATGCCATTGTTCTGTAGCATACCTCTGGTGCATTTTTCTCTTCAAATAATAACTGTTTAAAATCTTTTCTCGTGTAAAGTTCATAGGCTTTGTTTACCTCTGTTAATGTCATTTCCACCAACTTGTGAAATTTCTGTGATGGTGCTTTGATTTTTATTTCTGGCCAACCTTCCTCTACCTTTTGTTGTAATTTCATGTTTCTCCATATTGTCTGAATTTGTTGGAGATTGTCTTGTCTTTGTGTCAGGCTGCACTTTATGAATAGTATGTTGGCCTTTTCTATTCCATCTGTGTCTGATGTTAATTCTATTGTCTTTGTTTGTCTATAGAGGTCGATCGTGATGCATGGATCTATCATAATTCTGTAGATTTGTCCCCAGTAGTCTATCTGTAGATCAAATCTTATCAGCTCTGGGATTGTTGTGGTTCTTGGTGCTTTTTCCCATGGGAAGATATTTTTGGCTGACATGCATGCTTCTTTTAAGTGCTCAGGGATGTCTTCATTTGTTGATATTGTGATTAATACTACTCTGACATTTTGTACTCTCGCCATTCTCATCATTTCATCTATTTTCTTCTCCAAGTTTTTTGTATATTCTTTTTGTTTCAGTACATGTATAATCATAAGATTTTCTTCATCAATGTTTATTTCAGGTATTTCAGCTATCTTGTCTTTATACGCCATTATCGATTGTGTTATGTCCAGTGTGAACTTATCATCAAATATGATGTGCACTGTGCTTCACATGTACGGTCTTTCTAATGTCTCATTCATCTCTTGAGGGTAGCTTATAATCACATTCACTTTTGGTCTATTATTTGCATCAAGCACTATCACTAGATTCTTCCCTTCAGTTCTAATGACTTTCCATATGTGGGCTTTTGTTTCTGGGGATAATTTTGCAAATGCATTGTAAAACATCTTTGATGTTCCCATAAAGTAAGGATGTAGGGTTTCTCTGTCGATTTTTGACATCTGCTTTTCTCTTTCTTTCAATCTTATGGTTCTTTCCAAAGTGGTTTCTGAGGAGGCATGTAGCTGAGTCATCCTTAATGCTAGTTTGCTGGTGCTCGGTTCACAGTCTGAAGGCTGTGAATCTGTGCTAATAGTTTCTAATGATTTGCCCTTGAATCGGCTCACAGTTACTTCTACCAGCACTTGACCAGTTGTGGTTCCAACTGGGATAATGTCAACCTTGAATCGTTTCCATATCTCCATGGTTCTTCCACCACTTACACCTTCCCCTGCAACTCCTCATGTCTCACTGCCCTTGAATTGGCGTCGTGGACTTTGGGAGGGAAAGTTGTGCTGCGAACCAGTTTTCTGCATGCCCTTGAATCGGCTGTGCAGATCCCTGGTGGGAGAGGCTTCTTGTCCGTTGGACTCTCTGCCCTTGAATTGGCCTTGGGTACTACTAGGACGCCTTCTCACTCTATATCGTCTGTTCATTGGTTCTTCATTCTAGTCCCTTCTGCCCTTGAATCGACATCTGGTTTGAGAACTTCTTCTAACTCTCCTTCTCCTGTTTGTGGCTGAGAGCTCTTCTGGTTGTTGGTTTCTGCATACTCTCTTCTTCATCAGGGGATGCATCATTTTACTCTAGTTTCCTAAATGCAGTTAGTAAATTTATATCCCATATTTCAGAGTCATATATAGGTTTATTTCTTGCTGTCCTCTGGGGCAGCACTCTTTAGCTTGAGGTATTATCTCTGACATCCGCTATATATTCATCATCGAATTCTTCTTTGTGTAGGCTATCTAAATCACACATATCATATATAATTTCGTTGCTGTTAATTTAGCATATTTTGAATTCGGCATTCTCATCTATCTTTTTCTCTTCAATGTCTGCTATTGCTCTCTTCAAGTTTTGAAAATGTAATAGTCTATTATTGTCTAGCATATATTCCTTGTTAGGTAATGTTTGTGTTATCATGTGAGGGCCGGACCATATCGTTTTCAACTTCTGGTGTGAACACATATACTTTATCCCCTACTTTATGTGCATGACCAAAGATTTTTTTATTGTAATTGCATTGCTGTCTCACTGCTGATTTTTTTATATTGTGGCACATTGTTTCGTGAATCCCTGTTATCTGGTTTTTTAGTTGTTGTATGTATGCTTTGTCCAACTTTCCACTGTAGTTGGTATACTGCATTGAAAGCTGGGTTGCCGCTTCTCTTCCTAGCATGGCCTTAAATGGTGAGACTCCAGTCATGGCGTGCACTGAGGTATTATAATAATATTCAATCATTTCAATGACCTCTCTTCATCTGCTTCCTCTTATCCTTGTCATTGCTACTCTGATTATCTTGATTAATGTAAATTGAGTTGCTCCACTGCTCTGTTGGCCTTCAGATGATATGCAGTTGTTCATTTGCTTGCAATTTCCAGGAGCTTTGCCATTTCCTGAGGAAGTCCACTCTTGAATTCGGGCATCTTATCTGTTATGTTCATTTCCATTGGTCCTAGTTGCAGTATACATTCTTTTTAGAATATTTCTGTTGTTGTTTATTCCGTTTATTTTTAATTCGGCATTCTCATCTATCTTGGTTTCTTTCATCTCTGTTGTTGCTCTCTTTAAGTTTTGGTAATGTAATTGTCTATTATTGTCTATTATATCTTCATTGTTTGGTAATGTTTTTGTTATCATGTTTGTGCCGGACCATATTGTTTTCAATTAGGAGACTTGGTGTGCATTTATTAATAATATCCTCAATTACCTTCTTTACTGCGGTTTTATGAATCTTCTGTTGATTGTTTTCTCCATCTGTGTGATGCCCAAATGGCCTTTGATTTTTTTATATTGTGGCACATTGTTTTGTGAATCCCTGTTATCTGGTTTTTTAGTTGTTGTATGTATGCTTTGTCCAACTTTCCACTGTAGTTGGTATACTGCATTGAAAGCTGGGTTGCCGCTTCTCTTCCTAGCATGGCCTTAAATGGTGAGACTCCAGTCATGGCGTGCACTGAGGTATTATAATAATATTCAATCATTTCAATGACCTCTCTTCATCTGCTTCCTCTTATCCTTGTCATTGCTACTCTGATTAGCTTGATTAATGTCAATTGAGTTGCTCCACTGCTCTGTTGGCCTGCAGATGATATGCGGTTGTTCATTTGCTTGCAATTTCCAGGAGCTTTGCCATTTCCTGAAAAAGTCCACTCTTGAATTGGGGCCCCTTATCTGTTATGATCATTTCCATTGGCCCTAGTTGCAGTATCCATTCTTTTAAGAATAGTTCTGCTGTGGTTTCTGCCATTGTATTCCTCATTGGGACCATTCTTGCATACTTGGTAAAATTATCCACCATCACTAATAAATATTGGTAGCCTTCTGTGTCCTTCAATGGCATCTCTAGATCTATCTGGACTATTTCTTTTGGTTGAGTCACAATGATTTTTTCTAGAAGCGGTTTTTGTGTCGGAAAGTGTTGTTTGTTATTGAGGAGGCATGTTGTGCATTTATTAATAATATCCTCAATTACCTTCCTTACCGCGGTTGTTATGAATCTTGTGTTGAATGTTTTCTCCATCTGTGTGATGCCCAAATGGCCTTTCTCGTGTATTTTCCATATTAGTTCTCTCTTAAAGTAATCGAGGATCGCGATTTGATTGTTGCCAGCCTTGACATATAGTAATCCATTCTTGTTAGTCTCCCATTTGTAACATTCATAATAACCTGCTGTTATTTTGGATAGCATTGTCTGAGGCTCTCTGATATTCTCTATTATTTCACTGAGGATTATGTCATCTCTTTGTTTGTCTATTATTTCCTGTTCAGATATCTCTTCCCTAATCAGTATTGGAAGTACTGCTTGGCCTTTCTTGTCCACATTTATCTCTGGCAGTCCTTTGTACTCAGTATGTGGCAGGAACTGAAATTGCTTCTTTTCTCCATCTGTTTTCACTGTGTCTCTCTCTGATATTCTGGCAGTGATGTCCAGAAATCCGTGTTGTTGTGCAACGTGCCTTTCCTGTGTTCTATCATAAATGTGAACTCGTTTAGGTATTCAATCCACCTCAATACTATTCCGGATTATCCCTGGAGAACTTCTTTAACCAGGCCAATCTGCTGTTGTCCGTTCATACTCTAAATTCCCTGCTGATAAGGAAGTGTCGAAATTTCTTAATACTCTCAATTAATGCCAGCATTTCCTCCTTAGTGGAGCCATAATTTTCCTTGCTTGCCCTCAGTTTGCGGCTAAAAAACTGGATGGGTACCTCTTTTCCATTCTTTATCTGTTCCAATGTTGCTCCAATTGCCATCTTACTTGCGTAGCAATCCAATATGAATTTCTTGTGTTAGTCTGGTGTGTTGAGGGAGGGCAGTTTCACTAGTTCTTCTTTGATGTTGTCTAATTCCTCCTGCTCCTGCCAAGTCCATACAAATGGCACCAATTTTCTCATTAGTTTGGTCATCTTCACCGTTTTACCAGCTATATTTGGAATAAAAGTTCCATAATAGTTGAAGAATCCCATGATTCTCTGTATGTCATTTTATTGTTCGGTTTTTCTATCTTTCAGATCATTTCTCTAGCATTGTCCTTCATGCATATTCTGCCCTTCTCTATCATTCTCCCAAGGAACACTATTTTCTCTTTGAGAATGTCGCACTTATTCCCGTTAATATGAAGTCCAGCATTTTCTAAGATTGTTAACGTTCTTTCCAGTTTTTCCAGATGTTCTTAGACTGTGTTGCTTGTGACTATGATATCATCTATATAGGCGTCAATCCCTTCCTCCATTCTGTGTGTCTTATTTTTTAATACCTTCGTTATGTACCTCTGAAAGGTTGCTGGTGCATTACAGAGTCCAAACGCCATATATATCCATTCATATAGCCCATATGGGGTTATAAATGCTGTCTTCTCAATGTCACTCTCTTCCATTTTTACTTGCCAGTAGGCCTTACATAAATCCAGTGTTGTGAAGTATTTGTGTTTACTGGCTTCATAGAGCATGTTCTCTATTCATGGTAAGGGGTATGAGTCTTTTTTGTCACTTCGTTCAGTTTATGAAAATCAATGCATAAGTGATACTTGTTTCCTTGTTTTACAAACACGGTTGGTGCTGCATATGGGCTCTCACTTGGGCGAATGATTTTGTTATTGATTAATTCCTCCAGTATGCAATTGTATTCGTCTTTCAGCTGCTCAGGCACCCTTCTAACTGGTAGCTTGATTGGTTTGTCTGTTGTTGTGACAATTTTATGCTTTTCGCCTACTGCCTGTCCTACACTTATTTCTCCATAGTTGAATATACATTTGTGTTTTTCTAACAGTGTCCTTAGTTGTGTAATCTCCCATTCTTGTAGATGTTGGTAGTCTTCATTGTTTATTTCAGGTGTTCTGTATGTATCTTCTTCTTCTGCTATGGTCCCAATGCCCTTGAGTTGGCTTTTGGGAGTACTCGCGACTTTGATGGTGTTTGTCCACTTGCCCTTGAGTCAGCCATGTGGAGTACTATCTGCTTTCCTTTGCAAGTCCTTTAATCGACCATGCAAATTACTCACTCCATCATCATCTCAGATTGCCTTCCAAATGAGTCCGATGTTGGTTTTGTTGTACTTCCCATATATTCATATTTGAGATTTTTTCAAATTGACATTCCAGTTCATAGCATTGAGAATTGGTACTCTCCCCTTTCCGTGTTTTATCATGCAGACACTGGATGGCATTGATACTCATTTGGTGTTGATGCCTTTGTTGTTGTACAGCATTATGTCAGCTGTTATAGTGTCTTCCTTCTCGATTGTATGCATTTTCCATTGATGCAGTTGAAGGTGGATGTCTTCTTGCAGTTGAAATATAATTGTTTTCTGCTTCCTTGTTCTTCCTGAACTTCTATCTCTTCAACTTTTACCTTTATGGTTCCATTAGCATAATTAATAACACATCCATTTTTTGTCAAAAAGTCATTGCCTAATATAACTTTGTATGGCAGTGAATTATTGTGTGTATCCACCACCACCAAAGTTTGTTCAAATGTTGTATTTGCGATCCTCATCTGTGCTGTTTTATCATTTCTTTTGTATCGATATAATCCCCTGATGCATTGATTAATCTCTTATTGCAACTATTCAAATCCTCCCATTTGAATCCCAACTTCATGGCGCATTCATCAGTAATTATAGAAGTAGCTGCTCTGGTGTTGATTGTTGCTTTGGTCATTACTCCATTAATAAATATCGTTATCATGTTCATCATGTCAAGGTTTGTCAGGATCGTTATCAATGCAAAGTTGTCATGAGTCAGCGCTCTGCTTAGTTTTCTGACTCCTCATTGGTTGGGAATGCTTCGTTGATTTCGTCTTCTGTCTGCAATACATCCTCTTCATCATAATAAGCCTCTTCATCCCCAATTACGTTTATTTGTTTTGGGCAGTCTGGTTTCTTATGTCCCTTCTGTCTGCAACTGTAACATTTAACATCCTTCTCTTTTACTTTCCTGGTTTTACCATCTTTTCCTTTCACCTTTATTATCTTATCTTGCTTTGCCTCTGTATAAGCTTTGTTGGGGGTGTGTGGTTTTAGATTGTTTCTCCAGGTTGGTCCTTCTCTATGCCATGCGGCTCTCTCATATATTTGGGCGTTGTTTTCGATGGTTGCTTGTGTGTCAACTGCTTTTCTAATCATTCTCTCCAACTTATCGTTGATCTCACAATTGATTTTGAATTGCATTCTGATGCTCTTGGGCATCTCCTTGCAGATGTGCGAGAACAAATCGTATTTCGAATATCTGTTTTCCCTCAAACTGAGCATTAACAGTTGTTCAACTTGTTGCATATAATTTCGAATATCGTCAGTTTTTTTCATTTTCATTGCATTTAGAATGATTTGATATTGGTTTTTGAAACTCTCATTCTCATAGTAGTTCATAAAGTCTCCAATTAGTAGTTGGTAATTTCTTTTTGTTTCTGCATCCAGAAGCAGGTAGTGCTGAGAAGCTGTCCCTGTTAGGTATAATGGGAGTCTCGCTGCTGCTGCCTGTTGGCTTACTTTTCGTTCCGCCATTGTTAGTTCAAACATTTGTAGCCATTCAGCAAATGTGGGATTGTAACCATCTACCCTTCTGTTGAATTTGGGTAGTGTCGCTTTACAGGGTATTGTATCACTGGCAGTCAATTGTGGTAAGATTGAGTCCTTGTATTTGGGTTTTCTGTGGTTTCTTATAGCATCCTCCTCATGCAGTTGAGTGGTAACTGCCTTTGTGATTTCATTTATGATTTTCTGTTTCTTGAAATTTGAAACTTCATCTGATTCTTTGTATGTCCCCTCTTTGAGGTCAGTATATGAGGTGCTTGCAATTCTCTTTCCTTTCTAGAATGAAATTCTATTTCATGAGTTTGCATGCCGCTCCTGTTTTCCTCTTCTGTTAGTTGTAGCAATCTTAACTTATCTTTTAGCTGTTCTAATTCTCCTGCCTGTAGGTCTTTATCCTCGATTAATTGTCTGTTTGTTCTCTCCAGCTCTTGATTTTTTTCTTGCCATTGTTGGTTTTGCTCTAGAAACCTTTTATTGGACTCTGATAGTTGGTGGGTAAGGGTTTTAATTTTGTTTTGGAATAGTTGGCTTTGTTCCTCTAGCTGCATTTCCATATTTATTCTGATCTCAGACAGTTTCATTTCACTTTGTTGTTCCATCTCTTTGACTTTTTCAGTCAATTGTTCTACTTGTTGTCTTAAGAGTTCTTCATTTTCTTGGCTCTTCCTTAGCATAATCATTATATCCAATGGGTTTGTGTCTGGGGGGTTCGTTTCTGGGGGTGAACTAAGGGATTGTAGTTCTGTGTCCATTGCTGAGTTGTCACAAAATATGGCAATGATCATATCGTTCTGGGAGTTACTGCCTTGGTTGCAGTTTTCTTCGCGCTTCCTTTTTTTCCTTTTGTCATGTTTTCTTTCTGGTTTGTAGTGGTTTTTTCCATCTCTAGATCGCGATTTCAGGATCCTAGTGAAGTGCTTTGGTTCGGTTTGGGGTATCTCTCTGTATTAACTGGTTGTTAGTTCATATAACTTGTTAGCTGCTATTTGCACTTTCACTTGTAGCTTTTGTTGTCATGTGCAGGTAGTTTCACTGAGTGTTTCTTCTTTAGAATTGCTGTTCTTGGCTGTCATGGTCGCCATGTAATATCCTCTACCAGGCATTATCACTGTTTATCCACTGTTACTGTATAATGTTAGCTGTGTTATTGCGGGTAAGGATTTACATATTACATACTTCTTGACTGTTGCTTCCGATAACTTATATAACTGGAATTAACTATTCACTATTTAGGTGATGAAGCACTGAAGCATCCTTAGCAACTGTTAATGATTGGGCATCAGCCAAAGCCAATCTCCAAATAAAGTAACAACCACTTCCTTCCATTTCCAATAAATGATTTCCACCTCTCAGCTAAGTATAACAACTTATGTGTGCTGTATCCTAGCTTAGTGCTTACTCAAGGCTTGACACAACTCAACTTAGTTTCAATTTTTAAAGTGAACTATATACTTGCAACCTTGATTGTCACTAGCTGCTTAAATAAATAAACAATTAGCCATTACCAAAATATATCGGCTTTATTTAAAATAAGTAGCAGTTTCCTAACCTACATGTAATAATCAATACATACAAGGTCACATTATTGGTCACATTATAGTAGTGAATTTGGATCTAGTTTAATCTAAATATAAAATCCTATGTTTGGGCTTACTAGCCTTCTTTCAAATATATTATGATTCATACATATAAGAAATGATTGGTAGTTAGCCAAATGGAAATAAAAACTCCTAATTGTACACTTAACCTAAGTGCAGGTTCATGGCTTGGAACAAGGAACCTAGAATCATTCCTGTTATGGGATCCTCACCACATCTCAACACCAACCATTTAGCTGAACATCATAGTTAATAATCAAACTGTAATAAAACTAAAGATAAGAATTCCAAAGAATTTTCTTCAACAATTGTTACAGTGATTTTTTCTCTATTTATAGTAAAGTTCAAAAAGTACCTGTTGATTTCAAATTTCAAATTATTTGTTTGCCAATATGGCTAAAAATAATGGAAGTGAATTTGCCCACTTCATTTGGCCAAAATCAGTCAAATCAACTGATACTAATTATAAATATTTTCACTGATAATTTCTTAGTTGCAAAATACAAAATTAATCTAAGATGATATTTAATTCTATTATTTATTTTTAATCACATTCTAATTTGATCTTAGTTCTCCTTGACTCACTATTTCTTTTAGCAGCTTGATATGTTTTAGATTATGCTACAAGATTAAGGATTACCACTGAATATCCCATTTTTAATATATATCTACAATCCTATCCTCTAGAAATGCAGCTGTTGATTGACCAGTTGGAAATACCTCAAAGAGTCTTTCTTGTATTTTTGATTATTCTGACTAATACAGAGCAAACCTCCTTCTTACTAATGTCTGTAGTTTGGTCAAAAATTAAAGAAAATTTTCAATTGAGCATACCATGGTTTGCTATACTAACAATTTCATATAATGTAAGAGACAATTTTGATTCCTGTGAGACAAAAAATTAACTTGGGTTTGCAGGTCTTTTGTTCAAGTTTACTAAAGTAACATGCTGCTGAGGCATCATATTTTGCCAGTAGTTTAAATAGGTTCATAAATTTCCCTTTAAAAGATTTGTGTCCAAGGAATGCCTTATTTTTGTTTGTAAGAGACACATCTCAAAGTGGAATTAATAAAATGAACAAGTTGGAGGGGTGACATTGGTGTATTGTGTGAATTGGTGATCAAGAGGTCTATGTAATTTAAAAGTAATGCTCAAAAGGCTTGCTTTGCTCAGCTTTTAAGCCTTTTTACCATTGAGAAAATTTTGATTTATTGGAATACAAAAACTATATAGTTTCATTTCACTTTTCTACTGCAGTATGTATTGCAATTAATTATATATTTCTTTAGCATCACAACTAAAACAGCAACATTAGTTGCTTTCTTAGTTGTATTATGAAAAAAGTCTCACAAACAATTGAATGTGTCATCAATTTCACAACTGCTCACTTTATTCATTGAATAATAATATTGAATCAAAAAAACTATCTGTACTTTCATTTCAGTTCTGTACTTCAGCATGTGTTGCAATCAATTATATATCTCTTTAGCTTCACAGCTAAAATAGCAAAGTTAGGGCTTTTTCGCCAAATCTGAGAAAAATTACACATAATTCTTCAATTTACGTTTAAATGACAGCTCAAAGTAAAAATTTAATACCATAAATCAACTCAGAAGCATCAAATTTGGGTAGATTGAGCAATTTTAAGCAAATATTTGCTTTTCTAATTGATTCCCAAACATGAGATCTCTTAAATCTAGAGCACATTGAAATTGACACTAAGGCATTCAAGAAAATTTCACAATGCGACGTCTAGATCTAATTTAAAGATAAGTGATTTACATTTTCAAGTAATTTCAGACCTATAGAATCTGAATACTACATGGGTTTTTCATTTTAAGCTATACTTAAAGAGCAATTTTAAAAGAAATCTTGCAAATTTGCGTTTTCACATTTAATTCATTGAATTACAGTGAAAGAGCTGCTACATACAGAAATTTAATACCAGAAACACATTTGCCAGTTTTTAATCAATTTAGAAACATCAATCTTTACTGAAAAGTAGTAGTCAATGCTCTGAAAAATTTATATTATCAAAAACCCCGAAATCCCAGTATATTCAATAACCACAGCAAAATCTCAAAGAAATTGATAGAATGGATCACAGATATAAATAAAATTGAGTAAAATGTATATGAATTTTCAAGGTTTATCCATAATATCAATTTTCATTATTCACAATATACATTTAGAAAAACACTGATTATTTGCAAGTTTATAGGGGTCTCCTAATATGAAGTGAAATAATACTAAACAAAATGTTAAAGACTAATGAAATTAAAAACAAAATGCAGTTTTATAGACATTATTTTTCAAAAAAAAACACTATAAAATTTTAAAAAGTTACTAACCCATCCTATAATATTCATATCTAAAAGAGAAAATTTCCCATTATGGAAGAGTGAGAGGGAATTTTGGGAAAATTGTTATTGAATGTTATTTCTTGTATTACTGCAAATATCTCAATGTAAAATTTTCCAATTTTTGAATTTTTAATTTTGTGAAAAACGTTTTTTGTAGTTGAAATTTTTAAAACTTTCTGTATTGAGACAGGCACAAAAAAATTCGAATTTCCTTTAAAAACTGCGCATTTTGGTGTAAAAATCTTATTCATAGCTTCTTTATATCAAAAGTTATTAAAGAAAATATTTTTTTGAAAAATTTGCCCAGCTCTGGCCAGCATAGCTCATCCAATATTGATCTTAAAGCTAAACATGCTGAGAAACAAATTTTTTCAGTGAAATTTGCTACTTAAAAATTCAAATGGAGCTGTAATATCTTTAAAATTTTTGTTGCTATAGCCTACTAAAATTAAGGTATAATATCTAAAGGCCAATCCGAGAATTTCCAATTAATTTTGTTTTTAAAAAAATTTATGGTCATGGGAAATTTTTGTCTTGAAATTTCAAACATTTCTGATCAAAATTCAGATCACTAGTCTGAAAAAACAAAAAATAATTTTGCAAAAACTGTTTTTTTCAAATAAATGGTATAAAAAATTTTAAAATTCAGGCTTACTAAAAAATATATTTAAACTTCTAATGTTGGAGATTTAAAAGAAACTTTAAATTTTCAAATTTCATTGCCAATTTTTTGCATGAATTCTCTCCAAATATCATCAAAGAGAGCAAAAAATTATTTTCCCACTAGAGTTCGCAATTTTAACTTGTTCAGGCTTTTAAAACGCTTACAATCTTCAACTTGCGGAGCTCTATAAGCCTGCAAAATTTCATGTTGATAGCTGCAATATTGGCAGAGTAATAGGCCAAAATGTGTTTTTCAGGAAATTTAGAGGGAGTACAGAAAACAACTAACATTGTTTAACAAGTGAGCAAGAGAGTAAATTTAAATTAATGCATCCACCTCCGCTAATTTTCTCTCAGAAACGACGTCATGGACTGTCTTCAGTATGGCCTTGGATCAGAACAATATATAATATTGTATGTACAAGTTTTAATATGTACTACCCATTTTGAGAAGAAAATAAGATTTTTGATTCTAGTTGAACCTCCCACCTTGTTTCTTAAAAGTGAAAAATTTTTTTGCATAAAGAATATGACCCCGATAGCTCTGTGTACACCGCAGTGCTGACCTCCCCCCAAATTTTTCAGGGAAATTTCTTTCCAACGCCCCCAAATGGAAGCCCCTGAATTCAATTTAAATGGTGATGAGTTCAATTTCACTGGAATTATCCTTTTACTTTAATTCAGGTTTGTTTGTAATGATAATGGAAAGCTAAATTACATGAGTAGTTGTCAAGTTGTTCCTGCATTCAGTTAAGGGACATTCAGAGCCAATGCACACTCAGCCATTCATCACGCAGTGAAGCTGCTAGCTTGGAACAAATGTATGCTCTTAGGTTAGGAAATTTTATTGTGTCCAGACTTTGTGGACACCCTGTGTAAAAGATCAAGATACAATTTCATTCTAAAAACGATTTCTAGCATCATCTTATTTATTGAATATGCAATTAACTATTTTAATATAAAAGATTACCAGCTCTGTAGAACAGTTTTTAAACAATTTTAAAATATTATTGAAAAACATTATGAAGTCAACAAAACAGATATCTTTTCATGAGTATAGTAATACATCAATCTCTAAGTGATTCCAACATGAACAAATGATAATTACCAGGAAAAACATACAATTATCTGTTTAAATATAATTACCAATACTATGTAGATACATGTAGCAGTCATTGGGTAGCCAGGCGAATTGCATCGATATTCACCTCCGGGTCATTGGGTTAAAATTCGTCTAGGTCACTGAAAATTCTTGTTAAAAATACAATACAAAAGTCAGAAGGTCTTTTACAACTAATATGCATTCCAATATTGTTTAATGCTATCACTCTAGAAAACGATCAAATTATATATATATATATATATATATATATATATCAAAGAAGAAACATGCCTGCCTACATTTTTAAAAATCTTTCTGATGAAATCATATATAGACATGTGCAATGAATGTATGTCACTAAGACCACAGTCCCTCCAACTACAAAAACATTCTCGTCACTCAAAGTGAACATGCAACCCTAAATAACCAGTTGAGCTCCAAATATCTGCATTCGCTTAATTAATTGATTTGCATAGATATATTTGGAGAAATGTGCTGAACCCAAATGTGTTAAAGCTATTTGTAATAACATTTACGGAAAAACACGCCTTAACGTGACCTTCACCACTTGCGAATTTTTAGCAGTGTAAGTCAAAGATTTTGTTTACACTCATGGTAACGCAAATGTCATTTGTTAATGGTGTTTTTAACGTATTGAATTTGAATTACTTCCCTTAGTAGTTTAAATGGTAAAAAAAAATCTAATGCTTTTGCAATTGCTCTTTCATTTTTAGAAATTCGAATATCGATTAATGGATTTGGAACGGCCAATGACAATATAGTCGATAATTTAGGTAATTATATTGTTAGTATTTCACACATTTACATGTAAATACTTTGTATTTGTTAGAGAAAAATTCCTTAAGTTTTTCTCTATTCCCGCGGAGACCAAATATAAACATGACTGGATTTATAATGCCAATTAGTAAATATATATCGTCTGCGACAAGCAAAATTAAACGCGATATTTGCGAGATACTACCATCAGAAAACCATGAAGCCTTTATCCCGCGACGCTTGAGCCTCTCCAAATAGTAAACACCAAGGTCAATAAACCAAATTACAGAAATCTTTGCGAATATTAATGGAATTGACAAAAATATGTAGATAATTAATGAAGTCATGAACAGCATGGTAATCTAAACTTTTTGTTGATAAACTTTTGTTCGCTCTTTTTTTTTGAAAAATGCTTTCATTAATTGATAAAGCGTGAGAAAATACATCAGAAAGCTTGATGAAATTGGGATTACAATGCTCACTATTATGTCAAAAATTCCATTGATTCTCCAAGAATTTTTATTATAAAAAGTTAAGTAGGTTAGCGATACACCAGCGACGTAATTGACAGCTTTACTATTTTTAACAATTCCGTAGGTGCATTGAAAATTCATACTATTGACAACCATGTTAATGGGACTGCGCCATGTAAAAAACTCACTGTTATAAGCATAAACCGTGCCGATGGTTAGGGAAAAGGCAAAAATAACGCAAACTGCAACTTTTCGCAATACACTTAAATACCGTGATTGGTGAGTGAAGTTTAAGATGTAGAATCTTTCCAGTGAAATTAGCATCAGTATGTAGGGAGAAGCATACATGTTGATGGATCGTAGAAAATTTATCGCACGGCAAATATTAACGACTTCTTTCACAGTGTAGTCATAACTTTTGCCTTCATGCATTAGGTATTGTCTCACAAATCCATCGTTCCCAATCAATAGGGACATGTTGAAAACCTCTAATACTTTTATTATTCCTCTTAATAAAAAATAAAAGGCGTCTATGATTGCCTGGTTTGTTAGGAATAGCATCTGTCCACGGTTTATTTTATTTTGATATGTTAAGAAGATTATCATCATATTGAGTGGGATTCCAAACACGAAACCGAGCAAAGTCGGTACTAAGTTGAAAATTCTATAAATCCGATAATAAAATTTTGACAGATAAACTCCTTCATGCAAACCTTGTTTCAAGCTCCCTTCTCCAATTCCAGTTTTTTAGTCTTGGACATTCCCACATTATATATTCAGCGGAGAAATCATTCGTCGAATCAAATTTAAATTTTTTCGGATTGGCATATTCAAGGACATATTGTAAATAAAGTTGATTATGAAAGTATTTATAGTCCATGTCGAATGGAACAAGGAGATCGCAGAAATCTATTTCTATTACTTTGTCTCTTACAATTCTCTTCTTGTCTAAACAAAAGTTTACTTATATGTTAATCTGAAATGTGATACTGTTTTTGTCTTGATGAAGAATCGCTATCCGAAATATGGGTCCGCATAGGGTAACACGCAATTCTTTGTCACAGGTTAGTATATACATATAAATTTTGTTGTTATTTTCTGACGTGTTTAAAATGAAGTAAAATGGATTAATAGGCGATCAAAAGCTAGCTACTACGATTCTTCTAAAATGCTGGGGCTTCATCAAAGCCAAAATTTTAACCAAAATTTAAATATTCTTTATCATCAGATAAAATTATTTGCCATTGGAATGAAATTCAATGTGCATCGTAATGCTGCTGTACTACCGTAAAACAGGGTAATTCGGGCCAGGTAGGGTAATTCGGGCCACTTTAAATTTTCAACATAGAAATACTATATTTAGAAATTTCAAGAAAATTTGAGGACAACTGCCTAAAATATTGTTGTATAGGTCTACTATGTAAAGACCGTTTGGGGTACTTTTAGGACCCCAGGTATTCAGCCTAAATCGTAAGCTGTACAATATTCAGCCCTAAATTACATTTAAGCGGATGGCCTTGTCTATAGGAAAGTATTGTAGAGCGAGGTCATGGCCTCCTTATAGTAGGCCTTGATGTTCGACAACTTCTCACTGTCAGATACAAAGTATATTGATAGATACCTTTTCAATGACTATTTTGAACATTGCATATTTCACCCCAAATTGTGTCTGCTGATGCTTCAAAATGAATAAATCATTTGGGCCCTTTGGATGGAGAAAAAAACTGTTTGCAAATTTTTTGTGCTCGAATATTCAACATACTGCATTTTGAAAAGGAAATAGCTATTCTTCATCTTTGCGAATATTTACAAGGTGTTACAAAATGCATGCATGTATTTCATATAGAAAGGGGTAACTACACAAAGGTAGCCCGAAAGTCCTCCACTGCAACTATGGATTGAGTGAAGCCTGGGCTGCGATTTGTCAATGGCTAGGTCTGGAACATTTCCGCTTAATAGTTTCTGATAGCCATCATTAAATTTTAGATTGCTGCGTTCATAATCAGTTCACTTTGGAGGAATGTTTTGGCAAAGAGGTTATGAAATGTCCTCATGCATTCCTAAGCTTATAGTAAATTACCACGCACTCATTTTTAGGTTAGGATTTTACTAGGACACTGAGTCGGATATTTTTGCTTCGAGTAGAGTAGGATCTCAAGTCATATTTCAAATTTCGGATCTTGTTTAGGGCATTGGCCTATCAATATCATCAACGTAATTCACTATTAAATTATT
>CABFPE010000049.1:2134644-2165767 GCA_900660155.1 Hofstenia miamia
ACAAAACTTAAAACATTACAAATTATACATATTTTAGACTCTCAAATAGTAGAAAAATGCTTGGAAATTCAAAATATATTGGCATTCTCTCCAATGCTATGTCTTTGAAACTCTAACAAAATCAGATTTATTTTAAAATTCTCAATCTCTATATGATTTTAAAACATTTATTAGGAAAATTGAGTTAAAATCCGGTATTCCTAATTGCATATTGCAAGATATAAATTTTATATTTGAATACAACAAGTAAATCACCTTAAAAAATTTTTATTTCATTTTATCTGCTTCTGATAATAATAATTTAAGCTATTTATTTCTATATTTAGAAAATGTTCCAAAGTTGTTTTGACACATAATATACAAAATGTAGTTTAACTCATTTAATGATTGCTGTTTTGTTTTTATAATCTCATAAACAATTACAAGTATATTTAATTAAATTAAGTTTTAAGTACTATATGTATACTTAAATTTATTTTATATAGCTCTGATATTCATTTTCTATTAAAAAATTTGTTTCATTTCATGCAAACTGTGTATGACTATGTGTTTTGTAAAATCAATCAATTTAATAATTTTTGCATTAATGTAGTTTTTTATGAAAATGTGTTAGTCTTTTCGTAATTAAAAATGTTTTGTGAGTTTCATGAGATCTAATTGATTCATTTTTAAGTGGCATTATGTATTCATTTGCGATTATCAAAATTTTCTCATTGACTGAAGAGAAATGTGAATATTAACACTTTCTCAATAAGTATAAAGTTTTTATTTAAAAATTCAAAAGCTATGATACAACTTCAAGTACTTTAACATTCATTGATTTGTAGAATGTCTTAAAATTTATATTTAAATTAATTATCCCAAAGGCAAGTGATTTTTTTTGAAAGGACAAAACAAATCACCAAAAGGAAAATATTTTTTTGGAAAGGACAAAAAAAACCACCAAAAGGAAAATATTTTTTTCAAAAGGACAAAGCAAATCATCAAAAGGAAAATATTTTTTTCGAAAGGACAAAACAAATCACCAAAAGGAAATAATTTTGTTTGAAAGGACAAAACAAACCACCAAAAGGAAAATATTTTTTTCAAAAGGAAAATATTTTTTTTGAAAGGACAAAACAAATCACCAAAAGGAAAATACTTTTTTCAAAAGGACAAAGCAAATCACCAAACGTAAAATACTTTTTTCAAAAGGACAAAACAAATCACCAAAAGGAAAATATTTTTTTGAAAGGACAAAACAAATCACCAAAAGTAAAATATTTTTTTCGAATGTATTAAGTGGAAAACCAATGTAGAATGTATCTATTATCTAATTTTACACTTATTTAACTTAGTTGATGAGATCTATCTCTAGAAATCTACCATAAATGAAACACATACAAATCATTTCTACATTCTCATTGTATAATAAATAGTATTATTAAATTTACTAACTAGCAATTACTTTATTTCAATCATCCTTTCCTCATGCTAAATTTGAATGTCAATTCCATGTTAAATTAGTAGCTAGGTAAAACATTGCCATTTAACAGTTAAGAGAATACTATTGATTGTTATCTATTTACAATGAAAATGTTGGAGTTTAAATTTTTTATATTAAAACTAATGTTCATGAAATGTAATAATGTATCAAACATATTAACATAAAACTAGTACATGTAGAAAAATGAGTTAAAGCAAAACTATACATTTTCTATTTACTAAAGTGTAATACATTACGTTTTGCAATAGCACTGTTCCCAATCCCCATGTCATTGTTGAGGAAGAGTTTTTTAATGTAAGTTGCAAAAGTAAAAAAAACGTCATAAAAGAAATGTAAGTCACAAAGGTGAAAATACGTTAGAAAAGGAATGTAAATCACAAATGTGAAAAAACGTTGGAAAAGGAATGTAACTCTACAAATGTGGAAAAGTCATATACAGGGTATTTATTTAATTCTTAATATAAAAGACACCAATAAAATTTTAAAATGTAGGCAATTTCTTATAATATAAAATTTATATTTTTAAACAGCTTGTATATATGTGTATCAATAAATATTAACAACCAATTTATGACTCTAATAACAAAACATGTCATCAACAATCTTGAAATGTTTTTATTGTTGAATTCAATGAGAAAAACATATTGAAAAAATATTTATTTCATTTTTACCAGAGATGGTGATTGATAAATTATTTTACTTTATTAACACTTCAGTTTTGTAGCATCTTTCATTTACATAATTGCATAAATTGGGAAAACCTTTAATAATTGAGTTTGTTTTCCAACTTGTAAAAAATTCTAATTTATATGATTTGAAAGTGTTATTTAATTGTAAAGGGATTTCATGTTTGGGAGATATCAATCTTTATGATTGGATACATTTTTGACAGTTGAACAATAGAATATTGATAAAACCACTGAAAGCTAATGTGTTTTTCAAAACATGTGGAAATGGTTACAACAGCATTTACTATATTAAAGAAATGTTAATTTCCAAATGTCATCTCTTGAGGTCATCAAAGTTGTGTGATAAACTTCACTCGGTTTTATACTACTTGTAGTTTTTTGCTCTTCCTTCTTTTTTTTATTCAACAAAATGATTATTAATGAGAAAATCTATTCCAAAATATATACTAATTTCTGAGCATTTATTGAAGAATTCTTGAAACATATCGATAAACTAGAGTGTGTAATAAGTAATGATATATTAAAGACACAGCAGGATCTTAACCTTATTTCTACTAGTGCTACTTTTACTTAACAAACCGATTTTTCCGCAGTTGTGAACAATTTTATAAACGTCTGTTAAGATATATTGCGAGATTTTTACATGGATATATCTATGTAGTAGGCTGTGCTTATAAAATGAGAAAGATTACTCCTAAAACATTATCTAATTCCTGAATTACAAATATACTGGTGATTTATGCACTAATAGCTTGCAGTGATAGTTCATTAGAAAAACCATTACCTCACATTATTAGATTGGTAAAAACAGTTATGAAAATTATTAGTAAGTGTAAATACAAAGATTTGCGACTTCAATGTTGCATCTCCCTGACAACAGAAATTAGCTGAGTTTTTAAATATCAAAGTGCATATAGTGAGTATAAATGTTCTCCAATATCAATTCTCAATTTGGTTGCATAGACTTTGATGTAGAATTGCGAAACTGACATTTGAGAAATGTTTATTGAATATTTCAGTAATATGGATTAAGAGCATGCGGTATTGCAAACATTTAGCCCATTGCCAGTCTCGTCCATAAATAGCTATGCTCAGTGCCTTGCATATTATGTTAGAACTCATTATGTATTTATTAGTGAGGACCTCATATGATGGTATTTACAGAAAATTCGGTGCGAGCCCTGCTCCCAATATTCAAACTGCAAGTATATATTTTGGTAAAAATACTCAGCCTAATATATATAGATAGATAGATAGATAGATATATGTTTTATTTGACTGCAACAATGCATGGCAGTAGTAATTTACAAAAGTAAAAAATTCAGAGCTGCATTATTCAGTTTTAATGATTATAAAAAAAAGTTTTCTTTATGTAATCAGTTCTGCAACGTGGCATTTTATGGTGGTGTAAGTAGAATGCTCTTGTTGGATATGAATATTTTTTTAAATAGAGCATATCGTGTAAAGGATAAGTTTATTTATCTCTTGCTTTTTCAAATTCTTTTTGAACATTTTCATATATAATTGCATTTATCTTTTTTAGTTCTTGGCCAATTATTTTCTCTGCATGCTTTGTAATAACATCTAATCTTTGAATTTTTGCACCACATATAACAAACAAAGCATTTTGCTAACAATCTCTGTTTTATAGAATAGTTCTAAATCATCTTTATTGAATCTTTTCCTCTTTAAGAATGCAAGAAGTACAAGTAATTTTCTTCCTTTTTTCATTCTTTTTGTTATTTCTGATTCCAAACTCAAACTTGTATCTATTTCTACAAATAATAACTTTGCCTTTGTAACTTGCTAAATCTCTGCTTCATTTAATATTAGGGGTGGTGATGAAGGTACACCTCTTGTAGTATTAATTTTAATTGCAACAGTTTTGGTTAAATTTATTTGCATTTTTTTCTTTTCAATTTTCTTGACCAAGTTACATATTTCATCATATGCATTATCTTCCTTTGTACAGTTTATTGTACAGGGTCCGCCATAAGTCACTACGAGTTTTTTTCTGTTATAAGCATAGAAATGTATTGACAAGTTTTAATCTCAGCTAACAGTGTATAATTGTTTCTTATTGGTTCAAACAGACATTCAAAAAATAGCTATCGATTACACACTTAAAATTCGACACCTTAAAATTCAATATCTATGTTTTATAAATATCTATGACCTTATTTTAAACACGTTCTTATTTCATTATACTGTCAGGAATATTTTTATGCAGAGTCATTTCCAACAAGACGGAGCACCTGCTCATACGGCTCTAGAAACTCGAGAATTTCTTAACATGCAATTTACAGATCGATGGGTTGGAAAATTCGGCCCCGTCGCCTTCCCTCCACGGTCACCAGATTTGACCTCTTGTGATAATGCGTTGTGGGGCATTATAAGACCTGGAATAATGTCTCAAAAGGTTAATAATATAGAGGCCCTAAAACAAGTAGTCCGCAATGAGATTACCAACAAGATTACAGCTGATGTTCTCCGAAAAATAAATGATCGAACTTTCAGGAGGTTTCGCTTATGTGTCGAACATAATGGTCTCCAAGTGGACCCATTTGACATTTAATTCATAGTTATCTTGCTTATATATTTTCAAACTTATTTTATGTATTGTTTACCTGCTATACCTGTACCTATACCTGAATTATAAAGTTTTTTAAAAAAGTATATTTTACTCTTTCTTATTAAACAAAAAACTCGTAGTGACTTATGGCGGACCCTGTATATGTTATATCATCAGCAAACCTCACAAGAGATCCTTTATTTATTTTTAAGTCATTAATTAGAATAGGGAAAAATCGTGGACCATGTATTGTTCCTTCTGGAAGTTTTATAGATTTCATTAGTGGTTTTGAAAGACTTCCATTTATGTGTGCTATAAGTGATCTTTCTTCTAAGAATGATTTATACCAGGGTATGTACATTTTTAATTCTTCATGCTCATCTAAGCAGCTTAGCAAAATATTATGCTCCACATTATTGAATGCTTTTGTNTGATACACCTCTTTTATAAGCATATTGATCTTCATGAATGATTTCTTTAAAATATGTTTCTGTCAATTGACAAATATATTTTTCTAGTCCTCATGCAGGGATTTCTGTAATTACTATTGGTCTTAAATCACTTGGTTTAGCTATGTTCAGAGTTTTCGGAATTGTAACTATAAAATCTCTTTTCCATAATGAAGGGAAATTTTTATTAAGAATACAACATGTCCAGATCATATGAATAGGCTTGCTGAAAGCTAGTGCATGTATTCTCCAGAACCAAGATGGATATCATCCTGTCGCCTTATTCTTATTAATGCTTCTTAGAAAATTATAAACTTGGTATTCTTGCGGTAATGCTATTTGTCCATTATGGGTGGAATCGTTTTCCCAATTTAATGAATCTTCAGATGTACATATATTTGCAAAATATGCGTTAATACATTTAACTGCTTCTTTGGTTGTTTCATACTTGTTCAGTAATATTGATATAGTTGCTGTTTTTTGTGATTTTTTCTTCTGAGATTTTACATAATTTCACCATTTCTTGCTTCCTTCCTCTCCTAGAGATGCTCTTAGTTTTACTTCCTGAAATCTACGTACTTCCTCTATCTGCTTAGATAATTTGTTTACACTTTGTCTATTATTTTTTCTTATTTTTTCTTTGAGCGTCATGTTTTTTATTTAATAAATATTTTAGAAAAGGTGTTATCCATGGAGGATCTTTGTTTGATATTTTTATTTTCTTTCTCGGTTACAGTGCATTTTTTCAGTAAGATCAAAAACAAAAGTTTCTTGTAAAACTTCCCTTTTATTTTTTCTATTCAAGGGTTCATAAAGAACACAAATATGATCAAAATTTCCGAAAGCTAGAATTTTTTCAGGCTTTTTATAAACATGATCCATATTAGTAAAAATCTTATCCAATTTTGCACATCCCCTTGTTGGAAAATTTACTACTGAATTTAATCCGAATTCATCTATTATATACTGCTTTGGAGCTCTATTTATATCACCTGCTATCAATATATTTATATTTGGCTCATATTCTTCACGAATATTCTGAATTTCGTTTATCATTAAGTTTGCAAATCTTTTGGATGTTACATTGGAATAACTATAATTGTGTCTATAGAATCCTATACACATGAGTTCAAATTCACATCCACATATATGTACACCAGTAAATTCAACATCATTATCTTGGTATTCTAGAATTGTCAAAGTGATTTATTTTTTGATTCTTCAAAAATGTTAAAAATTTAAGGTCAATCTATCCATTACCTTTTCCGTAAGATTGCTAACAGAAAAACAGACAAACAAACAAACCAATGCTACCAAAAACATAACCTCCTTGGTGGATGTAACAAACTCGACAAGTTGTATTATTGTGTAAGAACACAATAATAAGAAACAATAGTAAGAAAACATTTGCTTTGGCGTATACAAACAACAAGTACTGATATTACACTGCAAATGGGAATTATTTACGTGTTTTTTTGCAAAAATCTGATTTTAAATTTGAAAAAACATTAGTATTTTATTGGACTCAAACGCAGAATTTTTATCTCTATTTTCACCACAACAGAGGAGTAGATTTATACATACATGCATCAAAATCTCACGATTCCCTAATAAAGAATGTTAACAAAATGATTGGTATCAACAAAGTCAAAAAAGTTATATTTGCGGTTAAATTTTATATATATATATATATATATATATATATATATATATATATAATTTACATAGTTGAAGGAAACAAAGTTATAAGCATTTAAAACTAAGATGCGTAATACTATAGAAATGACAGGAATTGTATCCAATTTATCAGTGAAAAATTTAAAAAGGGTATTTTCGAGATTAGCAAACTGTTTTTCAAGCAAAGTTATTCTACATTAAAAATTTAGCTTTATTTAAGTACAATAGGAACTCACCATTTTTTCAGAATTCAGTTGACAAAATTGTGAAGACTTTTTTAATTTATTCGTTAATACGAAGTCCAATAAATGTATTACTTTGATTCGACAAATTATAGCCAATTGAAAAGGATTTTCCCCTTTAGAAAGTCCGTTATTAAAAATAAGTTAGTGATGTTGATTTAGAATTCGGTTGGTTTCAATGTGTCTGAAATGGCTTAAAATTTACTTAAAATTATTATGTAACGTAATGTATTTGTTTTATTTAGATTTGAAGACATCATCAGTTGTTTATTCTCGATATATTTAATGCACCAAAGCTTAGAACAATTGTTTGGATTTTGTTATTGATTATTGCATTAACGCTTTTAAAATGGTTTCGAAAAAATTCACAGAATATTTGTAATAAAATGCTTCCATGTTTTAAATTAAGAAAAATAAAATACTTTGTCATGTGTTTCATAAATTAGTAGACAAGTATTTTACGCTGAATAAATGAAAATATGTATTTATTAAATACAATTCCATATAATTGAAAATAAATAAATTCCAATTAGAATCATAATTTCACAAAATCTGAAAATTCATTTTAAATAAGAGAACTAAGACAAAAAATTCTTGATTCTAGCATTAGATGGCTAACAAAAATCAAAATAATTTCTTGATATGTGAAGATTATTATACAAACTTTACATTTTATGCGATAGGAAATATTTAACCAATAAAGTTGCAGGAATGATATGGTCCATCCCAGGGGCTTCCATCTGGGGACATGGGAGACAGAACTCCATTGGGGTAATATTCTATATGCAACAAAAATTTTTCACTTTTAAGAAACAAGGTGGGAGGTCCAACTAGAATAAAAAATCTTACTTTCTTCTCAAAATGAGTAGTACATATTAAAACTTGTACCCACAATATTATATATTGTTTTGATCCAAGGCAATACTGAAGACAGGCCATGAAGTCATTTCTGGAGAAACCATATGGAGAAATTAGTGCACTCGAGAATGAAATCTTAATACATGTAAATCATTCCTAGAAAGTCCTCTAGGAGAAAATTCGAATTTCCAAAGGTAGACTATTATAGCAGCTTAGCATGTGGGTTTAATGTCTTTCCGGCATTGTTAATGAGCAAAAACTGTGGCTTCCTGCTTGATTTTGAAATTGCCTTTAGAAGTACATTTTTATACAACATTTTTTGTTTAAATTTAATAATACGAAACCCATGAAGAAATATTAAAATTTCCAAAGGTAGGTTCTGAGAAAGGAGCATTTGCCAAGCGTAGTGCATTAATCATCTCATTCATACGAGTTAAATTGTAGCTTCCTGAGACCTATAAATATAACTTACAAACGCAGGTCTGAAATTTTGTTGAAATTTATGCTGTTCATATTGTTTAGACTATTATTAAAAATTTATTGTGAAAATACTAGAGTTCGATTCCTTCTGAAAATTTGGAGCTGCTAAATATTAAGCTAGTGCTTTTAATTGTTTGTTGTGGACACCTAAATTACGGTATGTTAGAATAGACAAAAGTCTAGTTAGACTGTTTTAAGTGCTTTGAGGTTCAAATCGACATTATCTTAAACACTATTAGAAGGTCTTTGATCTTGCCTTAGTCATACACTGCCATTATGTAAAGTAAAGTAAGCCATATAATTATATAATTGAATTTTACCTTTTTTACTTAAACATCGTACGCTGCTGTAAAGTAAAAATTGATTACTTTACTTACCAGCAGTGTACCACCAGTCTTATATAGTAGACAGTTTCTTTAAACACGATTGTCAAATACAATAATTGATAGATGCTATGTTTTTCTAGCAATTTAATTGATAAAATTTTTATCACATTGATATTTTTAGGTAGCCTAATGCTGCCAATTAATAGTTATTTCTTATTAGCTTATATGATATAAATGCACTTACTACTGTTCTTTGTATACGGATTACTAACAAACTATTAATCCTATAAAGACGTATAATATATCAAATTATGACAAATTTATATTTTTCGTACTCATTACTGTAAAGAATGTATTTACTTCAAGTAGATGTCATTAGTATAAAAGTGCGCCATGTAATGTTGAAATTTGTAGCACTAGTCAATCACATTTTAGCCTAAAGGCATTGTTTTCATAATAAAAATGAAGATTTTTACAATTTCCAGTTGCGGAAAAGTTTAAAACCCATAACCACTGAATTTACAACCCATCCTAAAAATCTCCAAACTGTTTTCTTGACAAGTTATTCAAATACACTTTGTAAGTTTTTCAACTTGATTTAACAGCTAAGTTATCCCAAAAATAAACTTAAGGCCTGTTTTAGACACCCCAAATAAAGTTATTATTTCACAAATAATAGTTGTTTTATCTTATAAGATAATACATTGGTAGTTTGAAAGCATTGAATGCTTGCATCAACAATGTTTATTCACTTTTCAATAATTTCATAACATTCTAAATTTACACATGTGTCCAATGGTTTTAGCTTTGAAATTGTATCAAAGCTCAGGAGAATTAAGCTTGCTTGAACAGCTGGTGGAAGGTCAATGTAGCATCGAACAGCAATTGAATGTAAACAATTCCAAAATTACAGACATTTTTTAAACCATGAATTGCATAATTGCCACCTAATTCATATACATAATTCTATGTTCCCAATATTATACTATAATTGTATTCAATAACGTTGTTATCATTACTTTTTCAATTTACTTATAGGTCATATTTTGCCCCGGGCCCCGCGTAGGCTGAGACCGGCTCTGGTAAAAGATTTAAGTCAATTACAAAAATACTAATTGTAAGCATTAGTAATAAAATTTGACTACGTTTAGCTGTGGTGCATTAGATTATTGTTTTATTACATTTTCTATTACAACAAAATCAGAAATACACACAAGTCAGTTCTAATTTTTAAAAAGTTTGTGAATTTTTACATGATCAGAGATATTTGACCATGATAGTATTAAATCAAAACAGAGATTTTTTGCCACCTAAAGTTTTTGCACTATAGGTCGCACACTTTGTGATATTCAATGCCCTACAAATATTTAACACCAATGCTTGCTAAATAGAATTCCTTTTGCTTGTTATGTAATATGCAAAATTTATTATGTTCATATTTAAAGTTATTTCCTTTATGGTCTATATTAATTTAAACATTTATAAATGTATTGAAAATGGATTTAAAAAAATTCTAGTGACATACGTTACAGAAGTAAACAAAACAATAAATTAATCCAATTTTAATACATATTAAATCTAGAAATAAAAACATTTATCTTCACGCATGCGCATGTTCCTATTTTTAAAAGATGAGCTTTTCACAAAGGAACTATTTATAAATCTCTATAATTGCAAACATGTTCCTTGGCTGCATACAAAATTACTTTTGCTGGTTTGTAAGCTGCAACTGCAGTTTGAAAATGATTAATTTATATATGCTGGTAGACAAACTATTGATTTTTATGAATAGCGGCATTTTTAATGTAATTTTCATGCAAAATCAAAATAGCAATGTAATTTGTACTTTTGCTTTATCTCCCCACCACATAAAACCTCTTATAGCTTGTTGTTGATTCATTTTGCAACGTGCTAGCTTTGCTCGCATTAGATAAGAGAATGCTATTAGTTCCTAAAAAGCATTTTCTGTTAGCATAGATTGTTAATTTTAATTTCGGCTGCAGTGTAAATTTTCAAATCAGAGATAAATTGATCTGTTAGATGGCTACAACATTTACAAAAACGATGTTCTTAATTTTTCCATATGCTTAGCAGAGGTTGATCCATTAATTTAAATTTACTTTCTCACTCACTTGATAAGCTTTATATACTCCCTTGAAATTTCTTAAAAACACATTTTTGCCCATTGCTCTGTCAATATTGCAGTTATCAACATGAAATTTTGCAGACTTATAGAGCTCCACAAGTTGAAGATATTAAGTGTTTTAAAAACCTGAGCATGTGAAAATTGACCCTCTAGCGGGGACAAATATTTTTTTGCTGTAATTGATGATATTTGGAGAAAGCTCACAAAAATAATTGGCAATGGAATTTGAAAATTAAAAGTTTTTTTAAATTTCCAACATTAGAAGTTTATATAAGTTTTTAACCTAAGAGCATACATTTGTTCCAAGCTAGCAGCTGCACTGCGTGATGAATGGCTGAGTGTGCATTGGCTCTGAATGTCCCTTAACTGAATGCAGGAACAACTTGATAACTACTCATGTACTCGAACAATTTAGCTTTCCATTATCATTACAAATCAAACCTGAATTAAAGTAAAAGATAATTCCAGTGAAATTGAACTCATCACCATTTAAATTGAATTCAGGGGCTTCCATTTGGGGGCGTTGGAAAGAAATTTCCCTGAAAAATTTGGGGGGAGGTCAGCACTGCGGTGTACACAGAGCTATCGGGGTCATATTCTATATGCAAAAAATTTTTTTCACTTTTAAGAAACAAGGTGGGAGGTTCAACTAGAATCAAAAATCTTATTTTCTTCTCAAAATGGGTAGTACATATTAAAACTTGTACACACAATATTATATATTGTTCTGATCCAAGGCCATACTGAAGACAGTCCATGAAGTCGTTTCTGAGAGAAAATTAGCGGAGGTGGATGCATTAATTTAAATTTACTCTCTTGCTCACTTGCTAAACAATGTTAGTTGTTTTCTGTACTCCCTCTAAATTTCCTGAAAAACACATTTTGGCCTATTGCTCTGCCAATATTGCACCTATCAACATGAAATTTTGCAGGCTTATAGAGCTCCGCAAGTTGAAGATTGTAAGCGTTTTAAAAGCCTGAACAAGTTAAAATTGCGCCCTCTAGTGGGAAAATAATTTTTTGCTGTCTTTGATGATATTTGGAGAGAATTCATGCAAAAAATTGGCAATGAAATTTGAAAATTTAAAGTTTCTTTTAAATCTCCAACATTAGAAGTTTAAATATATTTTTTAGTAAGCCTGAATTTTAAAATTTTTTATACCATTTATTTGAAAAAAGACATTTTTTCAATTTTTTTTGTATTTTTGCACTGGTGATCTGAATTTTGATCAGAATTGCTTGAAATTTCAAGACAAAAATTTCACAATCCATAAATTTTTTTGAAAACAAAGTTATTTTGAAAACTCAGATTGACCTTTAGATATTATACTTTAGCCTTAGCAGGCTATAGCAAAAAAAATTTTAAAGATATCACAGCTCTATTTGATTTTTTAAGTAGCAAATTTTACTGAAAAAATTTGTTTCTCAGCATGTTTAGCTCTAAAATCAATATTGGCTGAGCTAGGCTGGCCAGAACTTGGCAAATTTTTCAAAAAAGATATTTTCTTTAATGACTTTTGATATAATAAAACTATGAATAATATTTTTAGACCAAAATGCGCAGTTTTGAAAGGAGATTCTAGTTTTTTTGGTCCTATCCCAATATGAAAAGTATTAAAAATATTAACTAAAAAAGGCATTTTTCTCAAAATTAGAAATTCAAAAATTGGAAAATTTTACATTGAGATATTTGCAGTAATACAAGAAATAACATTCAAAAACAATTTTCCCAACATTCCCTGTCACTCTTCTATAATGGGAAATTTTCTCTTTTAGATATGAATATTATAGGATGGGTTAGTAATTTTTTAAAATTATAGTGTTTTTTTAAAAAAAAACAATCTATAAAACTGCATTTTGTTTAGTAATATTTTACTTCATATTAGGACACCCCTATAATCTTTCAAAAAATGGTGGCAGTCAAAGTGTTTGACAGTCAAAGTGTTTTAAATCAATATAGAGTTCATAAATAAGAATTTAATACCTTAAATTTTTGTTCTAATTAACAATCAAATAGCTTAAATATTCTATAAATTAATTATTTTATTTGCAAATGTAAAAGTTGAATACCATAACAAAAGCACTATAAGTATAGTAGTACTGAGTTTTTTTGTTAATAATGCCTACATTTGACAATTGTGGTGAATTTGCTTAGATAATTACAGTATAAATTGCAAAATTTTGTTATCAATTAAAAGTTGATGTAATTTTAACTTGTGTAAATTATAATAATTAAAAAATTAATGTCCTTTATTCCATTTCAAACACTTTGACTTTTGAACACATTGATATGAACAGCAAAAAATCAGTGTTTTTTTAAAAGTATATTGTGTATGATGAAAATGGATATTATGGTTAAATATTGAAAATTCATTTATATTTTACTCTATTTTATTGATTTTTGTGATCCATTCTGTAAATTTCATTGAGATTTTGCTGTGGTTATTGAATATACTGGGATTTATGGGCTTTTTGATAATATAAATTTTTCAGAGCATTGGCTACTACTTCTCAGTAAAGAATGATGTTTCTACATTGATTAAAGACTGGTAAATATGTTTCACTGTCATTCAATGAATTAAATGTGACAACTCAAATTTGCAAGATTTCTTTTAAAACTGCTTCTTAACTATGGCTTAAAATGAAAAATCAATGTAATTTTCAGATTCTACATGTCTGAAATTACTTGAAAATGTCAATCTCTTATGTTTTAAGTAGATCTAAAGGTCACATTGTGAAATTTTCTGGAATGCCTTAGTAGTATGACTTGGGCTCCACTAACTCCCCTGCAAATTTTGTACTTTGGTTGGTCTGTGTATCTCTGACGTCATTGGAATATATTCTGTTTTGTGTTGGCAAATAATTTTGTTTGAAGTCTATTGTTTAAAATGTAGCCAATTTTTATATATGTATTACATAAATAATTGACCATTGAACTTGCCAGGGGTGTCATAGTGACTTCATTATGGTGTTTACTGATTAAACAACTCAATCTATGTATTCACCCAAATCATCAAATAAAATCATTATTTTTATTCTACACAAATTCATTTTTCTTATTGCAATGTCTGTTGAAACATTAGCATGTGCTTCACTTGGCAATCTGTTTGATGAGTTATGTACAACTCCACCACCAGCCTCCAACTATAATCCACTAAGACAAGAGATGATGATCCCACCACCTGCACCTACAATAGAAAAATGCCAAGCTCATCAAAGCAAAGGCGTCCTGCAATTAATAATGCTATTGTCATTCCCAACACAAAAGTACAAGAAGAAGAGGTTTATGATATTTTACAACATTTAAATGACATCAATTCACAACCATTATTGTAGATTTTTTAAAATGTGAGTGATGCTAGTAAAGTGCTGAAAAAACTCTGGCTAACAATTGAGGAACCTGTTAAGTTGAGCACACAGTATGGTGTTGCAGTAAAGATTAGACTTGATAATGGTGTTTACTATTTTGTGCCTAAATGGTACACCAGTGTATTGGGAGAAAATACAAGGTTTTAATCAATAAATATCTTTTCTGCAACAATGACATAAAGTGCAAGAGTAATAGTATTATAAATCATATTGTATTACAGTTTAGTAAATAGAAAAATTTATAGTTTTGCTTTCAATCTATATGTACTAGTTTTATTTCAATATGTTTTGATAAATTATTTAATAATAAATAAAGAAGAAAACAAAAATGACTAATTATTGGCTACAAAGGTTTCACCACAATTTTCCTAAATTTTCTATGATTATTATTAGTAAATGGAGATAATAATATACCTTGTGGAATTTTCATTGGAAACAAAAATTTATAATAGTCCTTTATTCAGTCAGTAGAATTTCCCATAATTTGGGATACTGATAACTGTGATTGAGTAAATTTTCCATGGGTTAAGAGATTAATTGTCTTAAAAACTCACAGTTCATTCCATCAAATGCCCAAAACAATATTTCTTTTCTACATGATAAATTCAGAGATTCAATAAAAGTGATCATTTGTTCACTTGTTAGGTTTCCTTCTGTAAAGCCAATGTGATGGAAATTGCCTTTGTACCAGTTGAAGGCATTTTGAATGTTGTGTGAGAGACAGGAAAACATTTCCTTTGAATGTTATACTGTGATGACTGATGACATATAATTTTTAATCCAATAAATTTAATATTTCTTTAATATAGTAAATGCTATTGCAAGCATTTCCACATATTCAAAAAACATATTAGCTTTCATACAGGTTGCCATGACTGATGAAATAACCAACTATGTAATTAGAAAAATAGTGAGACAGTGATTAATAATTTGTAATCAGTTAAAATTTAACCAGAATTTTGATGTGTTAGAATAAAGACATTGCAAGCAATTTCATTCTACTCACTTTTTTGAAAAAATAATTTGCTATGTCACTGATATTTTATTTTTGAACAATATAAATTTGCTGGGCATATTTTTTTACTTTTTGTGTTTTTTGTTGCACATTATGACTTGCTTTTTGCATTCATTGTTGTCTAATTAATGAACAGTTTCAATTTATTTCAAATCACTTTAGACATTTATACAAACAATCAATTCATAAATAAAGTTTTTTCTAAAATATTGATTTTATTACTTGATTTATTCAAAAGTTTGATGTATTTTTTTGGGCTTAAAAATTTAATAAATTGACAGATTTCTTTTCAATCATTTAGTAACAAACTATTGTTTGAAAATCAGAACATTATTAGTTAGTAGAATATTGACTTTACCAAGATATTTACAAGGTACATGAAATAAATTGTTTTTATGTGTAACAAAATTCTTAAATATTCAATTTTCTGTGAAAATCAAAAAAATTTTAGTTAGGCAAATATCAACTTTACCAAGATATTTACAATGTACATGAAATCTATTGTTGGAATATGTAACAAAATTCTTAAATATACAATTCTTTGTGAAAATCATAGATATTCAAATTGTAAATAAGTGAATATTTATGAGGATGTAAAAGCAACTTGCTTGTAGACAGTATGTAAACAAAACAGTATCATGAAATTACTAGCCTTCTCATAGTATAGACATCATTTTTTGCTTTAAATACAGTGAGTTTTTAAAATATTATTATACATGATATATTGATTAGTAATTAATTTCAAGAAATGTTTTTCACTATTTAAATTATGTAATATTTTCCATGAAATCATTTAAACAAGTTGAATGTTCATTATTAGATAAACTGTTTTAAATGTAAACAATTGGAATCTATAAATGATAGAATTATTTGAAAATTTCATTCAAGTATTTGTTAACATACAATCTTCTAGTAAAATGAACTCAACAGCAATTCTCCAAGCTTTTTTCTGGGTGGAATGCTCAATTTGAGCAAATCATTCAAGAGAATCAATATAAGGATTTGCTTGACATTCCCTTGCATCCTGAATTGGAAGTATTTGTTTTTACTTATATTATTAATTTGAATTTTTAGCATTTCATCTGATGACAACAACACTTTCATATCTTCTCCTCCCATGGAGTTTGAGCCTTGGTCCCAGAATTTTGAGACTTAAGTCAACAATATGATGGCTAACTATGAGCCTGGAACAAGTCTTCAGCTTGAGTCTGGTCAACAAACACATCCCTCCAATACCACATGAGTACATTTTGTTTGCAATTATTATTTACCATAGTTTTAAAAAATTATTTTTTAAGTGTTTTTAAGATGGGAAAAAAATTGTGTATATACTAATATATGTTTTATTTTTGAATATTTTTAATCATTGTTAATTTGAAATCATGCTTATGTTCAATAAATTATTCAGACAGTAATATAGTGTACTGGATACTGGAAATGCAAAATTGTTTTTATTTTGAAATATGTGTATACATATTTTCTCCTAAAAAGTAGATATTTTTAATGCATTCATTCTAATGATGCATGTTATTGCTTATGTATTTTTAAAAAATAATGTGATTGAGATATGTATGTGTAATTATTCAATTGCCCTCCTCACCAAATTAATTATATTTTGTCTCACAACTCCTGCTCCATTTGAATGCATCCACTGCAAATATACCAACCCCAAACCCCTAGCACTCCAAAAGCATCTAAATAATAGACATAAGTAACACAGGTGCATCTATGCTGTGATTGTAAACTTTTCTCTGGCTATGATAATTTGTACAATGAGCACATGTCTACTGTTCATGAAGTACCATCACCACAACCTTCTGTTAATCCTATTGAAATGTTCAAGACTAATGTTGCTTGTAAAGGTAGTTTTGCATGTTTTCAAAGCCAGCCCTTAACAATCATTTTCTTTAGGATAACCATCACTTACAAAAATTATTAAGGATGATGTCTCCAAGCATTTTTCTGCCAAGATTTATTTGATGTCCAAAGTTCAATTGCCAAGAATTGACAGTAGTGAAGAAAGATTTGTCATCATATATCCAACCAGTAAACCATCTTTTGTGTTCTGAACAGGTCTATTTGAGGCAAAATTTTCTTGTATGGTAAATGAGCTTGCAAACAATATTTCCATGTATGCATACAATGGCTGCTGGAACATTTATACTGCTACCTGATTATTTAAATCATAGCAAGTTTTTGGTAAACCCAAAGACTAGTGAAACAACTGAATGCTTTTTGTAGGCAGTTTTGGATTTCCTGCATCAGAAAGTTATGGCTAGAAACTGAGTAACTGTGTTGAACAAGTTTTAACGTACAATCAATTATAATGGTGTGACATTCCCCATATCTTTAAATGATGTCAGAATTTTTGAGGATTTCAATGAAATCAAGGGGAATGTTTATGCATTAAATGAAGATCAATCCATTGTACCAGCCTACATGTCAGAAAAGCACTATGAAAAAACTGCAAATTTGATGATAATTGAAAAAGAAGGAAGTAGCCATTATGTGGCCATAATGAATTTGAATACATGCTTAAGATTTTTTAAAAATACAACCAAGGGTATGCAATGCCCTAAATGTTTGTCTGGTCTTAAGAAAGAGCAGAATTTAGAAAAATATTGTAAGAAATGTAATGGATCTCCAGAACAAGAAATTACATCTCCCAGTATATCAGAAAAAATTAAATTTAAAATTTACAGAGCAAAGAATTATCTACCTATAATAGCAACATTTGATATTGAAACAATCTCAGAAAATGTGTATGGTCCTGCACCTAACCCTTCAAGCAGTTATACAATGCAAGAAGTAATCCAAAAACCCTCAGATGTATGCATTGCAACAATGACAAAAAAGAAGTTGCTTTCTTCCAAAGTTTTTTCGGGAGAAGAATGCATGGTAGATGCATGGGAATGTTTTAGAAAAAGTGCCCATGAGTCATTTAAGGCTATGCAAGAACATCATGAATTACAAATAAGTAAAGACAAGTGTACAAGAATTTTGACAAATGCAACTACCTGTGTTTTTTGTAAAAGCTCAAAAAAAGTTATTGATCATTGTCACTATAGGGATAAAATTAGAGGTGTTGCCCATAGTGTAGCATCATCCCAAAAAGAATAGCTGCAAACAAAAGATTAACGTTGAACGATTATAGTGATTAAATATAATCAGAAATATGATTGTAAAATTTAGTTAATTATTCTATTCATTTTGTAAGATGCAACCAAGCTACAATATTGTGCAAATTAAGAGAAACATGTTAGCTGATTAAGTAATATTTGACAAATTGCAACAAGCAAAATTACGCTTACGTATGAACAGCCATATTGGCAGAAGAATTATTTGAAATTCAAAATCAGCAGGTACTTTAGAATTTTTAAATAAATAGCTTTGAATTTAACGAGAAATTTGATGAACAATAAATTCTTCAGAGTTTATTTTATTTTCATTCTTCATTTATCTGGTTTGATTATTTAATAAAATGTGCAGCTAGGCAAGTTGTGTCGAGTAGTGGCTGGATTCCATCACGGGATCGATTCGAAGGGTCCTTGTGCCAGTCATGAAACCGCACTTATGTTATGGTTAGGAGTTTTTCGATTCTTGCCTAGTCTGACTATTGATCTATACATGAATGAAATAATTAATGCCTGAAACGACTGGATAGTCAAACCCTAGGAATATCTATATTCTTAATAGTAGGAGACTTGACTATAATCAACCGAATAAGTGACCTTACATGTATCATTATTAAATGTAAGTATAGGAAACTGCAATCTTATTAATTGAATTACAAAGCCAATAATTTTACGGTAATGGCTACCTTAATATTACTTAAATGAAGTTAGTGTCAATGCCTGGTTGCTTTACTTAATCAAATCAACAAACACTTTACAACATTGAGTTTAAGTCAGTTACAACTTGACGTGAGTGCACACACTGAGCTAAAGTAAGGTACACATAATTAGTTCCAGTTGAGCTGAGATGGTGCAGTGGATGCAGTCATTGTTCATGAAGGAGAGGAACTGTTTTGTGGAGATCGGCTTCAGGCAGTAGCCCACAGAAGAACTGAAGAGGAAATGTCACATGACTCCATCACCTAAACAGTGATAATTAATATTTGATTAACTTAACTAGTTAACTAAAAAGGAAGAGTTTGGTGGTTCAATAACTTAGTAACTCCTCACCCACAATTTACTGAGTGATAGTTATCAATAATAATACATGGTGCAAATAGGCCAGGTGGAGGATGTTACAATAGTGACTGAAATGACTTGCATAGATTGCACAATTTCACCCCCATATTTGCACATAATGCCTCCTATTATGATTTCCATATTTTGTTGAAATCCTTGAAATTGAGGGAAGGCAAAAAACTAAATTGTATTCCCTGCACTAGTGAAAACATGTTTTCAGTTAGTTTATCCATTCCTGTCTCAACTTATTTAGATAAAAATAATGTTACAAAAAGAATTTATGAAGAGCTACAATTTCTAGACTCCCATCATTTTATCTCAGACAGTCTGCCCAACTTGAATCAGAATATAGGCAGTGATAAATTCAAATTTTTAAAGGCAGGTATGAATTATCATCAAGCAGAAGCATTTACAGCAGGCAAAGATACATTCTGCTATGATTATTTTGATAATTTTTAAAAATTTAATAATACTATGCTTCCAGATGTGATGCATTGCAAAAATAGATTGACTGAGAAGATTTCTACAACACAAGAAGAGTTGGACTTTGAGTGTGAACATACATGGGTAAAATGAGGCTTTCAGTTGCTCAAAGATTATCATTACAACTATTTGGAGGCAGATAAACTCCTTCTTGCTGATGTCATTAGAGAATTAAACTGGAAAGTATGGAAACCTACAATTTTGACCCTGTGTATTTCTTTACAGCCTCCAATTACAGCTGGAATGCAATTCTAATATATATGCAGACATCATTGGATCCCACTGCCAATCTTGATCAACTAGAATTTATTGTTTTCAAATCATTATTCTAAAGCCAACAACCCCATGGGGGAGGACTATGATAGTGGGAATGACCCCATATATTGTAGAATCTTGCCAATAATAATTTTGTGATTATTTACAAGTTGCTATTTCATTCTCCAGGTATATGGATGTTTAGGATGTGACAGATTCCTAATTCTCTCAACCTAACCTGTTGTATAGTTAATTAACTGAATTAATATGCATTAGCAATCCTAAATGCTTAACTAATCATAGATTATTTAGATTGAGAGCAGTGGATGGAATACAGGGTTGAAACCTGGCACTGTTCTATGCACATTCAGAGATATCTTTGTTGGTAACAGCTCCAGCTTTTACTCAAACTTCACAATGGAAACTAGTTGGTGAATCAGTGCATGGATGGTTAACTCAGTGGTAGTGTGTGTGTGATAACTTAATAATTTAGTGCATTGATTGTCCTTGTTATTATTGTAACATCCTCTACCATGCATTATCACTGTTTATCTGCTATTACTCTATAATGTTAGCTGTGTTATTGCAGGTAAGGATTTACTTGTTGTTACTGCTTGACTGGTTTCTTCTGTTAACTTATGTAACCTAGAACTAACTGCTCACTTTTTAGGTGATGAAGCCATGTGGTAACCTCCATAATGATCTCCTAGTGGGCATCTGCCCAAAGCAGATCTCCACATCCAGTTTCACCATTCCCTCTGATGCTTGAGTGCCACTTCTCAGCTCAATCAAGATAGCTTATGTGTACCCTACATTAGCTCAGTGCTTACTCAAGACATGAGACAACTCGACTTAGACTCTATTGTGTGAAAGTGTTATATCTAATTGCAACCTGAATTGTTACTAGTTGTTTGTTAAATATTACATGTAGCCATTACCAAAATATATTGGCTTTTTAAATATATTCTGTCAAAGCAACTTCCTAACCTACATTTATAATTTACTACATGTAAGGTCACATTATCAGTGAATTATAGGTCATCAATTTAGATCTAAAATAGTATTAAGATAATTCCTAGGGTTCAGTAATCCAACTGTTTGCTGAAAATTAATTATCTAATACATGTAGAAGTGAAATGCTAGTTGGCTAATTGAGAGAAAACCCCTACACCTAACATAAGTGCACTTTTGTGATCTGGCACAGAGATCCTAGAATCATTCCCTGTGATGTATCCAGACCCCTACTAAACACCACTTGATTAGCTCAACATTGTATTAAATAATCAAACTGTTAATAAGATGAAAAATAAGAATTCTAAGTAAAATTCTTTATCAAATTCTTACAATGGGTTTCAATCTATTTATAGTAATTCCAAAAGAAGTACCTGTTGATTCAAATTTAAACTTTCTGCCAAGATGGCGGCTAAAAATAATGTAAGCATCATTTAGTCAAAAGTATTTTTATCGACAGACACAAATATCTCTTTTTTGACACATGTTGTTTTCTTAGTTGCATTTTACAAATTAATCTGAAATAATAACAATTGATTTAATTACAATATTTTTAATCAACTTCTTTTTGATCTTATTCTCTTCTGCGACGTTTGCAGCTTATTTCTGATTATTTGGATGATGCTACATGCCCCCCTCAGCTTGCGTTATTTTTAGCACAGCTTGTTCTCCATGCACCAGAGTGTCTGCCTTTCGAATTATCGTTTCCGCCTGCTGATTGGCCCACATTGCTTTCTCAAATTCAGTTTGCTTTGTCATTTTTAGAACTGCCTCTCTTTCTGTTGTTATGACATTTGCGTATTTCAGGAAACATGCTTCTCAGATGTCTTCTGCTATTGGTGTTATCTCTCTTAGTTCGCTCATTTTCTGTGAAAAGATGTCATAATATTTATGATATAATTGTATGCCTTTAATGCCAATCATGAGTGTCATTTGTGCATCAGCTCTGCTTGTATGTGCTAAATCCTCCCTTATTTGGTTGTTGGGATAGAAAAACATAAAGACTTTGCGTAGGCTTTGAGTATTTGCTACATCCTTGTAGAAGAAACTGATGTTATCTCTTACTTCTTTTTCCATTATAGTATTGGGATCCTTCTTATTGATCCGCATCATTGTAACGATTTCAACCCGCTTCATGACATCATAGCAGCAGTATTTCTTCTCCCATATGTCTGTCCATACTATGTCGTTTACTCTGGAGAATAACATTATGGCTCTCGGGTTTTGTTCCTCAATTTTTTTCTGAGATCTTGCAGTTGCACGTTTATGGGTTTACCATATGTATAGAGCTGGTCTGGCGTTATCGTGCCTTTGATGTAGACCCTTTCTCCGTTATCATTGTGCAACATTATTTCTTTTGTCTTTTTGTAGTCATCTCGTTCTATCATGGCTTTCACTTTTCTTTCAGTATTTACGTATGACTTGAACTCGTGGAGGAATGTCTTCGCAACCTTAACTTCCTTTGGTAGTCTCCATTGTGGGAGGACCATTGGTATCGCGACAGTTTCTGGCAGTGTGCAGATTAAGATTTTTGTTTTGATCTCTCTTTCTATGTGTCTATACGAGCCTTCTGTTGTTGATGCTGTGGCTAAACCTATTGTAGTGGGGTAATTCATCTTGGCTTCAGAAATTGTATCCCAGAACGCTTGTGTCAATCCCCTTCGGCTTAATTTTAATCGTAATTCTTCTTTGATTTCCATTTTTGATGTGATGCATTCAATGTCTATAGCCAATTGATTATATGGTCTCAGTAATTCTTCCNTTTTTTGACACATGTTGTTTTCTTAGTTGCATTTTACAAATTAATCTGAAATAATAACAATTGATTTAATTACAACATTTTTTGATCTTAGTCTCTTCTTGCGATGTTTGCAGCTTATTTCTGATTTTATTTGGATGATGCTACATTATGACTATGTAAATAAAAGGAGATAATGCAACTGTGGTGCTTTAGCTTGTTATTTTTCCTTACATATAATAGCCCTACAGATATAGTAATACATGTTAGCCCTTTGTACATGTGAACAATCAATGCAGTCAGCAAGAAAGTTATTTTGTAAACCAGTCAACAGTCCACTAAATTACTAGATAGTAAATACATTGTACAAAAGAACTGTACAGTAAACAGGTAGAGCAATCTAAAAGTAATCATAATAATCTGCAAGCAATGAAAGATAGGAAAGCTATAATGGGTAAAAATCTGTATCCCTATTTGTAACATATATGCACATCAAGAAATCCACATATACTGCCCTCACCATGCTCTTGAAAGGCTTAGTGTGAGGCTGCTCTAGAATTCCTTTAATTGTATTTGGGGACCACTGTATGATTACTCTAGTGTGTGAATGTTTAGCTTTCCAAGCAACAATTAATTAAACCTGAAAAAAGTAACAAAGTAAATCCAATTAAATTTGTTCATCATTGAATCTAACAATCAACATATATTTATAGCACAATTAAGTAAATAATCAAACACTTGGCTAGTACCTGTTGATTGAAGCTTGTTTACAATTTTCCCTGTGTTTCTTGTTCTGCTTTGATTACATGGTGTCAGCATTAATTTGAATATGCTGTTTAGTCATCTGATGTTTGCCAAATACTACTGAGTTAATTTAAATATAAAAACTGCTTCAAACATTTTACAAATAAATAACCTATCATATCCATGTGATTTACATTTATCAACATTACATTTTAGTCTTTCTCTCACTTTAACCACACATGGTTTCTGATGGATTATGCCACAATATTCTCTTTCTTACACATGAACAGTCTATATGGAGGGTTCCATGTGTATGTATTTAGCCACTGGAGGCCTGTGTTGGACAGACTAGAGTCTTGAAAATATACTCACAACACCCTCTGATGCAGACAGAGTATATCCCTCTCATCTACATGAGAAACACTTTGATTATCCACATAAAATGTGTGTAGGTAATGAGTTACTGTCACCATACCAGAAAAACATAAAGTCCTCATTAAAACTAAAGACAGGAAAGTTCTAAAATTAATGCAGACATTTCTTGACACAAAAGAATATGCACTGTATTATGGGATCCTCAAATTTTACATTACACAAGGCAATAGTTACAAAAATCAATAAAGCATTGCAGTTCCAGCAATCACAATTTCTAAAGCTCTACATTGACTTAAATACATTGAAAAGAAAACCTGATTTTGAAAAATTTTTTTTATAAATTTATGTCAAACACAGTATTTAGTAAAACAATTCCATCACTCTCCAAACACTGTATAATTAAGTTTGTTGGTGATCAGGAGGCTGTTGAAAAGTTGATAAAAAAGCCTGAATTAAAGCATTCAAAATAATTTCAGAAAATCTAGTGCAGGTGATGAGAATAGGGAAATCAAGTGGACAAAACCCAATTACATTGGTCAAAGTGTTTTGTTTTTTTTAAAGCTACAAATGTTTCAATTCCACTATGATGTTGTGATGGAGGTATTTAAGAATCAAATTTCCCTATTATATAGTGATACAGGCTCTCTCCTATACAAAATTAAGAGCAATAATTTGTTTGATGAATTGCCAGTAATAGCCAGCCATTTTGATTTTTCAAATTATCCCAAAGATTCACCATTGTTTGTTGAGGCAATCAAAAGACATATTTAAAGGTGAAAGATGAGCTGGTGGGTGGAATACTTACACAGGTAGTTGCTATAAAATCAAAAATGTATTCCATCCAATATGTGTGTGCAAATAGTGAGGATTTGAGCATAAAATCAAGTGCTAAGGGGGTTACAGGGGTTGTTAAGAAGACCATGAATTTTGAAGTCCTCAAACAGATTTTGGATGCAGAAGAAATTCTAAAGTGTGAGATGGTGATGATCTGCAGTCACAATCATGACATTTTTTGGAGAGAATTAATAAGATTGCACTAACTCCATATGATGATATCTGTTGGATCATTACTGAAGTTTGCAATATGATCATAAAGGTATAGATTACATTTACATTTATTTTACTAATTTTTCATTTAGATATTCCACAATCAATGTCAAAATGTGATTGAAAATGCCTCTACAAACATAGAAATTCCTTGTTTAGGTATGAACAATTTAATTGTACAGGTTTTAATAAGCATTGTTTAGACCTAATATCAATTGATGTACCAAGCACAAGTGCAAAGAAACATTGCTTAGGTATATGAGGTTTATTTTGTACATGTTTTAATAATGGTTGCTTAGACACATAAAATGATTTGTATCAACACCTCATCCTGCTTCTGTAATCAATTTGAATTTGTATATATTGTAATGGAAAAATTTGCTTACAACTTAGCAATATTTTCTCTGCTTAGATTTTATTGTTGATGTTGTTTCACCACTTCCACACAAGAATGTTTTTTATCCACTTCTTTGCTATTTTAAAAAATGGTATAAACAATTTTGTTATTTGTATATTTATATCTGGTTAGACTAATACTTTAAAGAAGAAAAATGATGTTCCCATGAAAAAGCCTCTGCTGTTTCTTTCATCTCATGCAAAAGTATGATAATTAATATATATATATATATCACAATTAATAATTTTTTTAGAATTTTTGAATAAAAGTCTGCTATATGTCCCTAATCAATGATTAAAAAAAGCCTCCAAGTTGTTCAAGTCCTCACAATAATGGTAGTATAAGTAATTAATTTGTTTTATTAACGACTTATTTTAGATTCAACTGTTTATACATTTTACACTTGATATTTGAAAAGCCTCTGAATTCATTCAAGTCCTCACAATAATGGTAATGAAATTATATTTTATATTTTAACAACAATGTGTTTAGTTTTGTTCTCTATGATTGAAGATTAACATTGTTTCCATAATAGCAAAAAAATATATTGCATTGATTTGATATATATATATATATATATATATATATATATTGCAATTAATAATTTGTTTAGATTTTTTGATAAAAGTCTGCTAATAAATGATTGAAAAAAGCCTCCAAGTTGTTCCAGTCCTCACAATAATGGTAGTATAAGTAATTTATTTGTTTTATTAACAATTTATTTTTGATCAACTGTTTATAAATTTTACAATTGATGTATGAAGAGCCTCTGTATGCATTCAAGTCCTCACAATAATGTTAGTATTAATAATGTATTTGTTTTGAAACCAATATATTTTAGATTTGACTGTTTATAAATTTTACAGTTGATGTTTGAAAAGCCTCCATATTCATTCAACTTTGCAATGGTAGTATAAGTGATTAATTTGCTTTATTAATGATTCATTTTAGATTTGACTGTTTATACTTTTTCAATAGATATTTGAAAAGCCTCTATTCATTCAAGTCCTCACAATAATGGTAATGAAATTATTTTTTATATGTCTTAATAATAATTTGTTTAGTTTTGCTCTACATCATTGAAGATTAGCATTGTCTCTGTAATCATGAAAATATATTGTGTTGGTTTGATTTTGTTTGCATATCAAGTAAAGCCTTATTGATTTATTACCTTGTCTCAGACAACAATCCACTTGAAGATGTGTTTGTGTATACATCATGCTTGAAAAACAATTGATTTGGTTTATGTAATTTTGAAAATACCACCAAACTGTATTTGTTTAGAGTATGCAGTGTTTTAATCCCTTCAACTTAATCTGAAATAAATTATCACATTACAAAGTTTTGAAATGACAAATTTAATCTCCATTTGATATGTAAAATAATTGTTTTATTTATCATTTCACCCTGCCTTTAGGTTCCACAATTCAAATGAATTAAAAATGGAAATGAACATTGTGAAAAATTGATTAAACACAGCAGGGTATATGTCTTTTGCTTAAAATATTATATGATAGATTTAGGTCATTCATTGCACTTGGAAAATAGACTTTTGTATAAAACTTTCACACACATTTCAATGTAGACAGTAAAGTTTATTCTAGATGGACTAACACTGTTTTTTGTAAATATGCTGTGATGAAAGTTTGTACATATGTTTAATCATAAATAAAAATGTTGTTTGTTTTGTTACACATTTAATTGTTAATTGTCATGTGTTTTTGATTGTGAATGTCATCTTTTTTTTAATCATGACTTGTTTATTAACCATTAATTTAGATGCTATCTGTGAAAATCATAATGTACCAATACACTTTGCAGAACAATGCTGTGATAAAACTACAAAATTATTTGGTAAGCATTTTTTTACATTATAATAATACATATTGTTTTGATTGTTACATCAGATTGTTTTCCATTATTTCAGTTTGTTGTGTATGTGAAGATTAAAACTGCTGTCACTATTTTAATTTCTGTTTTATTGCACTAATTGAATGTTTTAGCATCATCAACTAACATTATTAAAAGAAGAACGTCTATCTTGGAATATTCCTCTATCTTTCTCCACCATCCAACAATGAAGTCATGACGAATATTATCATTGTTCATTGAACTGTAGATGAAATTCGCTATATGAACTTTATCATTTATTAGTGCATTTTTAATTTTCTTTGTAAATAAATTTATCTATTTATAAATGTTCGTTTTCTCTGTATGGTGAGAGTATGCTTCTGTGAAAACATGTATTTAACTTTAAAAATTATTTTTACTTGGAAATGTTTATCGATTCAAGTTTTAAAACGTTTTTATTTTTGCAATTGACATGTGGATCGTCTGTGAAATGTATTTATTTTCCTCAATATTAAAAAAATGTTTTTGCTCGAAAATAATTGTTAGTTACAATGTTTACTGAAAAAATAAAATATAATTCCCAAAAACGCAAATTTTTTGCATATAGAATTTCAATGATATTTAAAAATTATTTATATAATATGAATAGAAAAATTATTACATTTTGAACAATAGATTGCAAAAATTCTAATATCATGGAAATTTCGAAAATTTCTGAACCTCTATGTGTATAAAAAATTGGTTACATTTCAAACAATAGACTGCAAACAAATGTGTTTGCCAAAAGAAAACAATATATTCCAATGACGTCAGAGATATACAGACAGCCAAAGTACACAATTACATCATAGCCACGTCAGACATCCCCGCCAAGCTCAAAAGGTCATTTGTGTTACGGGATTTCCTTGGCTTCTTACTACTTATATATATATATATATATACATACATATATATATATATATATATATATATATATATTCAAAAGTTACTTTACTGAGATTCATATAAGTAGTTGGCATTAATACAAAAAGTTTCGACTATATATTAGTCATAGTTAATTAACAATATTTTTGCAATAATAATTGTTTACAATATACTACATTTTGTAATTTAATGATATTGCATACAATAAAATAATTTATTCTCATTCTTTCCTAAATTACATTGTTTATTCATGATGTTTTCTTTGTTATGCTGTTTAATTAATAGAGCCTCGCAGATCGTAGTGTGTGTTGTTTTCTTTTTTAGATTCATGATAGTGGTTGAATATTTCTGTTTCAAGGTGTCCGTTGAGATGTTCTTTTATTCAAAAATATTGTTAACTGATGATGACTATAATATAGTTAAAATGGTTTGTATAATTTCAATTGATATTATATATATATATATATACATACATATATATATACATATATATATATATATATATATATATATATAATTATACACTATCATACAATAATAGTTTAGGGCAATCGTAGGTATTGCTAATATATCTACCTCATTAAAACAAGCATTGTCAATGATATTTATTGGAATAAATTAAGTGCAGAATGTTGACAGTAGAGGATTTCACATTCCCTCTTAACACTTAAACAATATCCAATTTGCACTTGCAGTTTGGATGATATTATTAACTGATTATGTATGAATTTTTACAAATCATAATAGAGTTTACACCATGGTTAAGCAATATTATAACCAGTGTTTTTCACTATATTGACCTATAAATTATTAATTCATAATTTTCAAAAATTCTTTCTAATTTGGATTTTATTTTCTAATTATTAAGTTCCACTGTTTAATATTTTTATTTCCTTATGGTTGCATTTTTACCAAATCTTTAACAATATATGTATTATGACTAAAATTCAAGCATTTGTTATTTAGTTTTCCAGATAATTTCTATCTTATTTTAACAAAATAACTTTAATTATTTGATGAAAAATATTTTCTAGTTTTGTATTAGCGAAAAATGAATTAAATTATGGTGATTATATAGATAGGTTAATGTTTAGAAATTCATTGAATTTTTATGGATAAGAAAATTATTAATTTGCAAATGTAATATGACTTTCTCTATTAGTCAATAATATATAATCAAAAAAACATAATGTAGCTACTATTAGTCAGCCAACAATAGTAGCATCTCCTACCAGGTCCAATATCAGGTTGTCCAAATCTAGTCTTTTGGTTCTCCATCAAATCGTCGGCAAGGGAGCCACTTATTCTCAAAAGGTTTGTGAATTAATAATTTTTTTCTGTTAACCTTAATTAGCAGATCAACTAATCATCACTACTTAGCTGCAGTTTCAATTTCCGGTTCCGTGGGTATCCGCCCAAAGCTGTTCTCCTTATCAGCAATGAATCCAGTAATCCAGTTCCTTTGGTGAACCTCCAACACTCATCTCAAAGAAGGCTTATTACGTGTGCCCTAACCTATGACTGTGCTTACTAATGATTAGACACAACTCAATTCAAAATCTCTTTGTATCGTGTGATGTTGTGTTTCAGTTCTAATAAACAAACTAGCTGCTTTATTAATAAGTAATCATAGTTAAAATATTGCAATTACTGAAAAACTATTGGCACTTAATTTACTTAATTAAATAAACAGCAGCTTCCTAACCTACATTTAGAGAAGATAATGAATATAATAAACAGTCTCATTATTGACCACTTTATTGCCAACAATTTAGATCTAAAAAGGTTAATATATCGTACATTTGGCTAACTAGCTGTTTTCTAATTCTTATAAAGTTCATGATGAAAACCAATCGATAGTCAGCTAAATGGGAAATGAAAAACTCTTAGCTGTATACCTAACTCCAAAGCTTTTCATGAATCAAGAGCAAAGAACCTTGAATTGTTCCTGTCATAGGATCCTGATGACTACTCGGCACGAACCATTTAGCTTGACGTTTCTATTAATTAATCAAACCGTAATTAAGAGCAAAATAAGAATTCCGAAGAATATACTTCATCAATTATTACATTGTTTCACTCCTATTTATACTTTCAATCAAAACAAGCACCTGTTGATTTGAAGTTTAAATTAACTAGACACTTCTACCTAGTTGACTAAAAATAACGAGAAGCAATTTCGCCCTGAGATTTCTGCCAAATTAATTTTTTTGCTTATAAAATTTTATATTTGATTTATGAATTCTAGTTAGCAAAATATCATAACTTAAGTTGCTTAACTTATTTCCTAATCATCTTCTTTCCTTTTCGATCTTAGTTTCCCAACAGCTTACGTGATGGAATAATGCTACACAATGTCATGTACATGAACAAAAAACATGAGTGCATGTAGCAAACAAAGTAAAATAAACATGCAAACACTAAATTAGCCTTGTAAATATCTCAAAACAAGTCATTAAAAATTGAGTTATTAATTACATCAACACTAGAGGGTGTTATAAAACTTTGCAAATATTCATGAGTCAGAAAAGGTCAACATGCCATTTTCTGGAATCTCCCCTGCCTTATTTCAACTACTCTAGTAATAGGCTAAAAAATAGTACATTGGTAGCAATTCAAGAAGACCCTAGTAAGAGTTATGAATTATAATGTTAATGGTATCACTAGTGATACCAAGTTTATCAAAATCATTGAAAAACTATTAATTTATAAACCAAATTACATCTGATTTCAACATATAATACTATTTACATAAAAAAGGATTCAAAGTTGATATATATATATATATATATATAT
>CABFPE010000049.1:2169732-2186869 GCA_900660155.1 Hofstenia miamia
TTCTTGTTTAAATCGCGCTATTTCACTTTGTTGTAAAACATGTAATGAACTTGCCAACACTTATTTTGGAGCAAATCAATTTAGTTTTCCTCTGCTTAGTGGTGTGCAATTAAAGTGATTCAAATTTCTTAAGATGTTTGTTTATGTCTATCTAGAAACAATAAGCAGGCAGTCTTAATTTAGAGAGCAATTAGTTCATGTATTTTCGCCTGATTTCCAAGCTCTTTACAACATCTTGGAGAACTTCAATAGCTCTTTCACATGTTTTAATATTAAAAAAAACTATTCCATAATATACCAGTATTAATAAATTACAAAGCTCTTTTTTATATAGCAACTAATGCTCAAACTAATGCAGCATATATGACACGATTGAATTTATGTTACAATATATTTATTATTATTTAAGCAATGATTGTAGTCAGGCTAGATTTTTTGCAAAAAAATGGAAAATATATTCAATTGAATGTAGTATACGTTATATATATATATATATATATATAAATCATGTATCTTATTGTGCCAAATATTGATAAATGTGAAATCACCAATTATTCAATATATTATGATACAATTATGAAATTTTTCTTTCAAATCAATATTGGAATGCCAGGTTAAGCCTAAATATGTTAAACAGATACATTATTGCTTGAATATGGGTAGAACAAGCTATGAAATTGCAAATTATTCAAAAACTGCTTATGAAATTGATTTGAAACTGGGCGGAATCGCTTTCTAATATGGTTTTATATCTAAAACCTTTTAGAATCATATAAACTTGGTATTTGCCAAAGTGTTTGGTTTGGGGCCAGGATGTCAGGAAACATAGAAAGTATGTAGAAATAATATAAAATGAGAAATTTTTTAATAAGTTATGATACAATTATATGATTTTTATTTCAAATTTTACATCTAAAAAAGCCCTTTACAGTAGTCTACTATATTTCCGTTCGTGATTTTTATCAGTTAGCCCATCCCAATTTTAGAGAACATTCGCCAATATCTCAGTGAGTTTTCATTGTATGGACTTTGCACCTAGTGCATTCGATTGCAAATTAAATTTTACATCTAAAAAAGTTTATATGATAAGAGCCACGAGACGCCTTGGCGCCGAGAAGTTTCTTATATTAAATAATATATTAATGTAGAATGATGTATATGAAAATAATATGTTAATATAGGATGATTGAAAATCGATGAACATTGACACATGCAGCTATTAATTAGCAAGAGAATGATAGAATTTTTATGACTATAGCGTCAAAATTGACTTTGCAGTAGCCTTCTGAATTGTGACCACCGCATTTTTAAAATCAGTTTGCTATAGACAGGCCAAAGGAATTTNTTATATCTAAAACCTTTTAGAATCATATAAACTTGGTATTTGCCAAAGTGTTTGGTTTGGGGCCAGGATGTCAGGAAACATAGAAAGTATGTAGAAATAATATAAAATGAGAAATTTTTTAATAAGTTATGATACAATTATATGATTTTTATTTCAAATTTTACATCTAAAAAAGCCCTTTACAGTAGTCTACTATATTTCCGTTCGTGATTTTTATCAGTTAGCCATCCCAATTTTAGAGAACATTCGCCAATATCTCAGTGAGTTTTCATTGTATGGACTTTGCACCTAGTGCATTCGATTGCAAATTAAATTTTACATCTAAAAAAGTTTATATGATAAGAGCCACGAGACGCCTTGGCGCCGAGAAGTTTCTTATATTAAATAATATATTAATGTAGAATGATGTATATGAAAATAATATGTTAATATAGGATGATTGAAAATCGATGAACATTGACACATGCAGCTATTAATTAGCAAGAGAATGATAGAATTTTTATGACTATAGCGTCAAAATTGACTTTGCAGTAGCCTTCTGAATTGTGACCACCGCATTTTTAAAATCAGTTTGCTATAGACAGGCCAAAGGAATTTCCATTTAGTAACAGAATGTGTTTTGTAATAAAAATGTAACCAGTTTGCCACGTAAATTAAGTAATGACTTGACGAATTCAAATTGCGTTCCAATGCCACGTAAATTCCCCGACTTTGCCACCAAAAAACGAAAATGCAACATGGCTTTGCTATTGGGGAATATTCGACGTATAAAACAATTCTTGGAAAGTTGTTACAAAAAGTGAGTTTCTATTATTTCTTTGAAAAACATTGAATTATGATTTCTAACATCACTTTCTGTTATCTCATCAATGTTTGTTTTACCAGATCTTAACATTACTCTAATTTCAGCTCAATAAGCAACATCTTAAAACTTAAGGTTTTCTTTTGTCATGTTAGACCAAATTATATCCATTCCGCGTGAGAATAATGCAATAGTTGGGATTGACATTTTGGTTATGACTTGTTTGATCATAGTAATTTGTTTATGAATTGGTTTTCCGTTATGTAGTAATTGAGATAATGTGTGAGACGAATCAACATATAGTCTTTTGTCATTGTTGTGTTTTTTGATTTTGTCTACTGCCAATTTATATTTTTCTGTTTTTGTATAACTGAATAATGTGATGCAGTTGTTGTGATAGTTGACGTTATCTAAACATTTGACGCCATCATTAATGGCATGATTGCAGATAACTTGATACTGGTAGGGGGTGTGCACAAGTAATTGTCAGTTGATATGTTTTCAAATAATGATTCATTCTGAAGCAAAGCTTCATTCAACCACACTAAGCTGTAAGTAACTGGGAAGTTATGTTGTGCTTTATTGATTGAAGACCAAAAGTCGTTGCTTAAGCCATGTTTTTATAGTTGGGCTTGTATTGGTTTTTGAATAAAGAATTTTGCTGGTGCACATTCAACATCTAAACTTAGTAATTGTAGTGGTTGAATAAGAATATTTAGTTCTTACTTCGTGAAAAATTCTGTTGCAAAGAAAGTTTTTATATTTTCAGTATCGCATTGTTTAGTAGGACCATATTGACGAGGAATGATGACATCTTTTTCGTAAGGTAATGTGGGAATTTTAGTAATTAAGAATTTTTCATCTACTACTGAAAGCCATTTTTCTAAGTGGGATGGAGGTTTGATGCCAATTTTTTCTAATTTAACCTTTTCAATTCCTAGTTGTGTAATTGTGGTGATAAGGTGATTGTACTTTTTTGTAAAAGAATTTCTTATTGTTCCAGTTCTATTGGACTCAAGGGAACTTTTCTGTAATAACAATATTGGATGACACACTGTTCTGAATAAGAGATTTATTGAAATATACATCTTTATTATATTTGCAAGTTACGTAATGCTTCTGAAGACATTTGTAAAGTAAATCATTATGATTATCTGCTAATTTCCTCATATATTGTTGTCGCACTTGTTTGGAGTCTTTAGGTATTCTATTAAATAGATCATCTGTGGATAGAGGTAATAAATTTCCTGATTGCATGGAATATCTGGTTTCACTGGTTGCGCCCCACATATATTTGCAAACATGATTGGAAAAAATAGTAATGTCATTGTAGTCAATTCCAAGCTTGAAACACAAGATTGTTGTGGAAATTATATCTGTGATGTGAATTGACAAACTAATCTAGTTTATAATCATATTTATAAAGGGCTTTTTTCTACTGGAATGCTAATTAATAACCAATTTTTAGCTTTCATGGATATGTGAGAAACTGCGATTTCAAATTTTGTGGCTTTTGATATATTATGAAGCCCCAAAGTGAATTACCAACCAAACAAGAAAAAAAATTGTGAATTACCAACCAAACAAGAAAAAAAATTTCATGAGTTAATCACTAAAAGAAATAGTATGTGTTTAGAGAGGCAAATCCTATTAACTATGTAGTAGTGGAAGTTGGGCAACATGAAGAATCATGAGCATTGGCAGAGAGCGTTGAGATGAATATCAAAATCATAGGCCCATTCAACATCGGAGTTTGAAATTGGGAGCCAAGTAGGTATTTATTTGCTAGTATCCTAAAAGGTAATTCAAGTACTAAGACCTAGAGCAAAATTATTACTACATTCATTAATATTTCACAATGCTTAATGTGTTTTGAAAAAAATGAAAAAAATTTCTAGTGAATATTTAGAATTCAAACATTGACATACAACATTAATAATTACTGAATATTTCAAATTTATATATTGAATACCAATATTTCAAATATATTCATCAATATATATATATATATATATATATATATATATATATATATATATATATATATAATTTTGCGTATTATCTACATCTATTAAGATCTTGCAATCAAATACGTTTTGAAATTTTATTTTTGAAACCGCACATACAGTAAGAAAAATTTTAAAGAGAAGAACTGGCTGTGTAATTAATATCATAATTAATTATAGTGTTACTTGATATATCCTTATATTGAAAATACCACATTTTTGCCATAATTTGTGCATTAGTCAATCTGTTTGAAACCTGGCCCCAATAAACAATAAAACGTTTGAGAACTTATTATAACACGTCTTAAATGGTTTAGAAGACGTTTAGAAATGACATCTATGTCAAGTGTAGAAGACGTCTTTAAGCCGTTTAGAAATGGTTTAGATGACATTTAGAAGACGTCTAGAAGGCGTTTAGAAGACTTTTTGATTTCATTTGACAATTGCAAACGCGGAAATTTATTTCACATTATTCCTCATGTTGGTTTAATTTGACGTATTCAATATTGAAAGCGCCTGTTTACATGGTTTCTTTTTGCTGATATTTATCAAACAATATAAAAAATAATAGGCCAACGTCAGTCATTTAGCTAACCTAATTAACACAGACCAGGTGTTTGCTGTAATTATTGCTGGTATTTAAGCGACAATGCCAAATATTATAAAAAAAGCCCCAGAAATTTTGGGTAAAGAAATGCGGTTTAGAAAATGACATTAGTTTTTCATATCAATGTTGTATTCTTGCAGTCTTAGTGGTGTAGTACCCTATATAATATTTAGCGTTGTTTTCTAAGGTAATATACATACATGTGCATATATAAATATATATATATATATATATTTATANTTTGGGTCGGGTTCGAGTACAAAGATTAGATTTATTATTTATAAAATATTGATGTTATTCACATCTTGAACTGAGAAAGATCCAAGACGTTAAGTAATAAGAATGAATTGCTGTTTCTCCGTTAGAAAATGATTGATGTTAATGATCATTTGATTGGAGAAAGATAGACAATGTTTCGGGTAGAGTTTCAGGTACTAAATTTATAGATCGCGTTGGGTGCGGAAGGTAAATATATATATATATATATATATGCAATAGCAATCTGCCTTTATGTGGACCAAATTGTAACAAACATTTGGTAATTGTTAAGAAAACTCTTATGCATTTCCTAAAAGTAGCTTAAAATTACTTAGAAAACATCTAGTAATGGTTTAGAAGACATCTAGAAAACGTTTAGGAGCCGTTTAGAAGACATTTCAGAGCATTATTTGGCCGACACTAGATGGCATTCAGTAACGTTTAGAAATAGTGTTCTATATAAAGTTTAGAAGACGTTTAGAAAAAATGTTAGAACGTCACTTGATATTATAAATCCCAATTTATTGTATTTAGTCTTTGTTTCTTTTTTTCTATTTTTGTTTGATTTTCTGCCTTTTATGCCACACTTACTATATAACTATGCCCAATTCAACCAATATTAAATAATCAGGGCAGCCATTTTGATAATTTTAAAGAAACTGAGATTTCTAAAAATGAACAGATAAGTTAGAAATATAGTTTATATTTCAAAATCAAATTTAGAGTATAATTACATGAAGTAAAGTCACTCTCAAGGTTAAAGTTCAACCAATCTACAACAGCAAAATGAATTTCATGGCACACAGCTCCCTCCCTTGCCTGCCCCTACATATATATTTCATAAGAAAATTCAGAAAAATTCACTGAAAATATAAATTCCAAACAAGGTAATGAATAAATAAGACATTGCGCTGATTTAGTGCTTAAGGCTAAATAACAGGCCCCTCACAATCATCTTAGAAATCATAATCTTAGAAAACAATTTTTGACAAGTTTCTTATCTCTCACTAGTGTGGCTGATGCAGATGAAATATTTCTGATATAAATGAGCAGTAATAATATTAATTATGTATAGAAGACATACTTCTTCATATATTCTTTAATTTTGAAAAGAAATAACACCCTTATAATTGAGATATTAGAGTTACTGGATTAGCCTCATCCCATCCCAAAACCACATTTGTTAATTTAAGATTAGGCAATGTAAATGTTGTACATACTAAAAATACTTATATAAATTCTTCCTCAAATGAATTCATTTTCAAGAGGAAATACAAACAATAATACATAAATACAAATATTTAATCGTTATTAAGAATTAAAAACAACAAAATTATGCAAAATAGTAAATTTCAAATCTCAATATAAACTCATTTAAAATTTATTAAAAGTAAATTGCATGGCTGTAAATATCATTAACATTTGATTCGTTGTGGCTCTGAGATTGTTGCTTCTGTTTTAAATCAATTGAATGCCAAGTTTGTGTTGACTTGTTTTCCTTTTGAAATGCAATACACATAAATATATCAAAGTTATTTGTAAATATAATATCAAGTAAAAGCTTTGTTGATGCACCCAGCATAAATGTTATAAAAAAAATTATAAAAAGATGATAGTAATTGTATTCACCTTTTTTGGAAGCTTGAATTAATTTAATAAACGGCACGTATTCATCTTCTTTATGTAGTAGAGTATGCAGATTTCCTTTGGTCGTCAAGACTGTAATTGTAGAGTGTTCAAACTCTATTTTCCCATCTGTTTTTATCACGTCACAACAGAATATTGGACATATCACTTCAATATAAATTTCTTCAATTTTGACATATATATAGCCTAATCCTGATTCTTGAAACTATAATAATGTTTGCAGAAATTATTTAAGAAGTTTTCATTGAATATGTGAAGTTTCAAAGTTTTCCAAATAAAACAAATGATCACTGTAACTTCTTTTTCTACAAAATTTTTTTGCATAATAATTATTGTTTACTTTCAAATCAACAATCACCCTGTCCCATGCAATGTTAAATAGCCGTTCTCCAGAATTATATTTTAGTATATTTGCAGAAATATTTGTTGATTTTATAGAATGCACGAAACAGATTGACATACAATTTGCATTTAACTCAAAAATATTGTTACTGAATTCCAGGTTATCAGCAACAGCAGAGTATAAGAAATAGGAAAACCGCTTGTTCCACATAAATTCCGAATTGTGAATCCAAACTGTTGGGATCTTGTCTAAATTTAAAATACTCTTGAAATGTTCGTTATGTGTGAAAGTACAAGATGATACATTGGTGGAAATATTACTAGTTCCATACAATATATGATCACCCTTCGAATTTCCCTGAAATGTTGACCTGAAAATCAACATTTTGTCAATCGAAATCTTTAACAAAACCTTGAAATATCTGTTCCATTCAAAATTGCAGTGCCCTAAGCTCCAAACTGTTAAATTGCAAACATTTTGCGAAGAAAAAGAGAGAGCTGACTTGAAATTTTCAGTGTATTTAAAACTACAATGTGTTATATCACAGAACTTTTCATAAGTTCCAAGTATTATGTAAACGAATTTATGATTCTTATGAAATGTTGAGGTTAACACACTCATTTTATCAAACAAAGTTTTAAAGAAAGTCTGAAACTATTTGTTATTTTCAAAATTGCAATTTGCTACACTCAAAGCTGTTGAACTTTCATAGCGTGGCGTATAGTTTTTGTAAATACTTTGAGAATAAACATTGAAAGTTGAATTAAAATTTATATTTTCTGTAAAATTGGAATATGTTATAGTGAGATTTTCAACACTTCCAAGCATTATGAATTTAAAATTCCTGTTGTCATGAAACATTGTGTTGAACATTATCAAGTTGTAAATTAAGAATTGAAAAAAGGTTATCAACTCTGAGTTGTCAATAAAATTGCAATGCTTTATGCACAAATTTGTTGAATTGTAATAGAGCAAAGAATTGTTTTCCTTGAAGAATTTGGCAATAGAAAGTATCGCTTTAAATTCAAAATTATGTTCGAAATCACAAGATTCCAAAAGGAAGGATGATATGAAGCATACACTAAATATGTTGCTGAATTTCTGGTTATTCTTAACTGTCGATTTATGCATTTCAACATTTCCAACATCAACCAAAAATAGTTCTCCGAAGCGTCTGTTATTTTCAAAATAACAGTTTATTATATAAAATCTGTAGAACTACCATTAAACAAAATTTCAAAATCATGAATATAGCTAAAGGAAGAATTGGAAATATTAACTTTACCATCCTGTATAAGCATGTAGGTCGGTACATTTGGCTTAAGCTTTGTACTGTTATAACTCCTAAATGTGCAATTGTGGATTGTTAATGAGCTGGTATTTACTAATAGCTTTTTATAAATAAACCAAGTAGTATTTTTTAGAAAAAGCTTTTTGCACATTATAGGTTTATAATCTCTTGTAATGATTACATTTTCTATATGGAGGTTATAACCAGGAAGAAGCTTGTCTGTTTTAAGCACAGCTTTCAGTGTAATTCCAACCAAGTTCATATCATTTCCTGAAACAGTGACTCTAACATCACCTAACATGCATGGATTACTCTTTAAAAGGTTTGTGGAGCAGTTTTTAAGAAGATGCAATGCTCCTAAATGGAAAAGGATACCAGTAAATATTGAAAACAGCATGTTTCCAACGAAAAATTTAAGAGGGAAAAATAATTGCCAATTGATTAAATTTCTGCAACACAATAATTGCATGAAGTAGCTTTTAATAAAATTTAATAATAATAATTATTATTTATCAATAAAATACATTATTTTAAATATATAAATTGTGAAAACAGTGAATAAATCAATTTTTTCACAAAGGCAGTAATGTCGTAATCCCGGATGAGCACTTCAGTTCCAGGTTTGAAATCCTGTAAATTGCTAGTAGCTCTATACGATCATATCCTATAACGACAAATATATTTCTATCAATGAGCGTCCAATGCATAACTTCGTGACAGAAAAACTATAATTTTTTTAAGTTGTATACAACTTAGGCGTGGAAACAGGGTCAACATTTTTGCACTTGATACATGGTGGATGTGCCCCATTCGACCCGTCTTTTTACATTGGACCCAACTTGCTTCACTGCTTGAGCATTGAGAAGGAATTGCATGCTTCACAAATACTTGGCAATTTAAATACAAAAAATAATAACATGAATTTATTAAAATGGGAAAATATATTATAATAGTAAGAAAACGAATATCTCTGGGTCCACTCCCGATCATTTAAGATTTTATCTTGTAATCCAAACCGATTACAATCTCTTTCCTTAAAAAATTTGAGTAGGCAGACTAAAATCTATGAAAATTTCTGCATTATGAAATACAAGTTAATGTGTAAGGCAGAGTAGAAAGTTTCAATAATGATTCGCGTGTTGGCCAGTAGTGTGAAAAATAAACGCCTTGCAATGTAGTATTTTTCATGCGACAACCACTATCACATACCACCCAGTACTCATTCAATCAAAGTAATTAATGTCCCAAATATTGGAAGAGCCAAAGAGGTGGTATGCTGAAAAAAAGCATTTCACCGCCAGTTACGTGACTAGTTTCCAACCCTGAGCTAAATGTTGTGTAGCATTTCTTAAAAGACTTAAAGAATTCAATTAACCCCAAACTTCCCATCGTTGTTCACATCTTGAAACAATTTTCTCTACTTAATGTATTAGCAAAGTTTTAGCACATATTTATGCTCAACATATCAGTTAAATAAAAATTTTCCAGGGCTGAGTACAGTTATTTAAAATTTTCCAAGGGAAATTTTGGGTGAATAATTTCAAAAGTGCGGTTAAATTTGCGGTTTTTATTTTACGATTTATTCTTCATAGACTCACCAATTCATTAATTTACTTGATTTCTGTCAATCATTCCCTAGTAAGATAATAATCATTCGTATTCACAAAAAGTAAGACTAGCTAGTCTAATTTTGAAATCGTATTCACACATAAGAAGTATTTACTAGCCTAGTATTTACTTGAATATCAAGTAAATAATACTATAGTAAGTACTTCCAAAATCAATTCTCATATTTTGCAGCTAGGTCTATAATATGTTTTCAATAAAATGCAAAAATATTAAACAAGATTTTCCTAATAATATAGCAAAGTTAAGAAATTTGTCATTCTTTCCAAAGTTAAGTCTACAATACTATACATGCACATATAATTAGTTGGAAATATAATAAATAACTTATATTAAAAAACACCCAAATCATTTAATTTAATTATCAAAGCCAAATGATTCATGCTGTTTGCCTAGTTTAATATTAACACTTTTCTAAAAAACAATATGATTTTATCGGATATAAATTTCGCTCTTAATGAATACTTTGGTCCCTCAAGCAGTAGAATACCTAATTATAATATCGGTATATTACACAATTATATCGTATTTCATTATTGAATGCACACCTAGTGTGAAGAGTCACACGAAATTCCAGAATTCTTTCTTCTATTGAGAAACAGCCGATTTTCAAAATAGTAAGTAAGCTATTAAGCAATTTTATGGATTGGCGCAAAATTTTAGCCTCTATTTTAAATGTATAATACCGATAAAAATCAGGATTAATATGAATCACTGGTTGGAATTTCCACCTAGTAAAAGTGTCTTCTTATAAGAAATGCTTTCTCAAGAATGACTTTTTTGTCTGGGAAACCTATTTCGATAAGGTTCAATTGAAATTTCTGAGCTCTACGCATTTTAATGGATTGCTATGTTGCAAATTCATTAGTAACATTAATGAATTTTTATTAAAAATCCGTTTGCTGAATAGCAATAATTGAGCATAGTAAATTATGACAAACTATATGTAATAAATAATTACGAGTGCTAAACCAATCAGAAGCTCATAAATTTAAAACTCTTAGAATTTTGGTAGTTTACCTCCTTATTTGAATAAGAGAATATTGAAAATATCAAAAGTTTTGAATTCAAACAACAAAATTCATTGGGAAGGCTTGCTCTGATAAGGACCAATTCTAATATATATGTTCCACTCCAGTCTCAGTCCGGAAAACGGTGGGTTACTTTCAGTTCTATTTTGTGTACTGGCATCAGTTCCATGTTTGCCAGAATAGTTTCTTAAAATATTCAATTCCTAGAACAAGTTTCATTCTAAAACTATCTTCTCATGCATTTGATCTCTACCCCACTTGGAGAAGAAATTGCAGATGGTCCTCCACAGGTTTTTTAGCATCAAGAAATTTATACTTGATTCTAATTTTTTTACAATTCCTCAACGAAAACTGCTTTCCAGATTCAATTAATAGTGCTTTGGAAATATCCTCATGTGCAGAACTTCTGTGTACTCAATTTTCTTGCACTATTATTTGATGAAATGTTCTCTTTTCGTCTTTAAACTTAAACAGTCTAGCGCCTGTTTTAAAGAACAAACCGTTTTTCCACATTTACAAAGAATTTTCTACAAATCTATTTCCAAATTGGAAAATCTTGGGGCATTGTTATGTCTATTGGGGAACATACTTTAATGAAATGTTGAACATTTCTATTAATGCTTATTGATGTGGCAGAGATTGTTGAATAGATTAAAAATTTTTCTTAGAATTTTGAAAAAGATTTAAATTCTCTCCATACCTAGTGTTAATGTATTTAGAAGGTCTTGAGCCCCTGGAGACAACAAAAAACTTTGACTATTTCTTGATATGTGCAAAGATATTCCAATTCCAAACCCATTGAGGCGTGCCATGCGCAGAGTCAGAGGTCGCGGGGCAGAAGGCACACCATTAATAGTTTTTGAGATATATGATAATGAAAATTTTTTAAAAGGCCCAGACTGTTTAAGGTTAAATTTTTCCCGTAAAAATTTTTCAGTGTTAATGTACGTCTTTTTCTTGCAGAAGCCACTGATCGCGGCAAAAAATTTTCATTGAGGGGGCCAAAAATTCATAAGAAATTAAGAATTTTTTTGGAACCTTGCTAAATACCTTAGGATGGCAATGTAATGCAAGGAAATAACTTTAGCAAAAAGTGCTGTGTGCCTCAATGCTCCTCTGAAAACCAAGCATCTGAATATAAAATTGTAATTCAAAGCAGCAAAATACTAAAAACAAAATCTAAAAAAATTCTTTGCAGAATATTGGAGAGGCCAAGGCCCTTTTGCCCCCTGTTAATATGATCCCTGCAAGCAAATAATTAATGGGAAATTGGAAGCATAAGCAAAACTTAATCCTCAGGATTGATTTTGATTTAATAAGCAGATTAGCAAATGCCAATTGAAGTACAGCATGTTCAACAGGAACAAGTTGCAGATATTAACTCAACTAAAAATATTGCAAAATCACTTTTTCACTATTTAATTCTACCACATTTTTTATTTTCATAATATATAATGACGTACTTTGCTTAAAAAATTATAATAATTATTGCTTAATTAACATTATTTGTTTTTAAAATGCATATTTGTAATTAATTTTGTCTAGACAACTAGCAAATTAAACAAGATAGTTAATACTACTTAGTAAACACTAGCTTAGTAAGTACTATGATAGTATTTACTTGTTACTTTTCATGAATAAGAATTGCTAGTATTTACAAGTCTAGTATTTACTAGATAGTACTTACTAGGGTAGTCTTTACTAGCAACTAGTTACTTTTCATGAATATTGGCCATAATGAAATTTACACACAAAATTTCCAAAATTTTAAATTGAGATTTATTTTTCAACAAATGTCTTTTAAATTATATAGAATTCACTGGTTTGGGCTCATTTGTTGACACTTAAGGATAATAGTCCGTTTTTTTATTCGCCCTAATTTGCCATTGAATTGGCACATGTCAATTTCTGGAAGTGAGCAATAATTGCGATGAAAACTGAATTCCTTGCATAACATTCAAAATTATATTGAGAAGGATTTGGTCGAGTGTATAGCTTGCACAATTATGTTGACTTCAGATGTGAAAACCAAAGTGACTTAAGATTCACTAAAATTGATTGAAAGAATATGCAATATTTTTCTCTTTAAAAAATATTTTGCATATTTTAAACAAAGAGTTCAAATTCAGTAACAGCATTTTTATTAATTGAATCATTCATTTGATTATAGAAATTACTTGATTATAATCAAATACAACTAGATTATAACTTTTATTCTAATTGTACTTGATAAAAATCATACTTTTCTTATTGCAATTCAATATACATTTTTTCATAAATACAGTGAAGATTTTGAGTTTTTTTGAAACCTAATGATCCTATGCATACATATTCATATTGCACTTTCTTTTAAACATAAAAAATTAGATGGAATATGAAATACTGCATTCTGCATTTGAAACATGAGACTGATCTTTCAGTGTCATCACTAAGAATCTGAGGGTCTGGTGTGGGTATGATTTTTGTTAATGTCAATATGCATTTGAATCTCAAATCAATATATGCAAAGTTTACAGTTGAAATTGTGCTTATACTTCTTCATTACATTACAATAAATTAACAGATTGCTTTCAAGAAGATTGCATGCTCATTGTCATACTCTGGAGACACAGATTCATCTCCCGCCACAGAGTTACAGCCATTAAACTTGCGCCCTGAGACAAGCCCCAAGAAATAGTCAAAATTTTGAAAAAAAAGCCATGGGATGAAAACACTCTTAAGAAGTGAAATAGAACAATTAACTGATAAATTCAAACAAATGGAGCAGCATAGTGAGAGCATTATAAATGAAATTAAGGCAGATATGGAAATGAGACTAGAAAGGCAAAGTGAACTATTCTGATATGAAATTAAGACACTCACTCAACAACTATCATGTAGCATCATCCAAAATAATGAGAAATAAGCTGCAAACGTCGCAGAAGAGAGTAAGATCGAAAAGGAGTTGATTAAAAAATATTATAATCAGATCAGTTGCTATTATTTCAGATTAATTTGTAAAATGCAACCAAGAATAAAATATGTGTCAAAAAAGAGATATTTGTATCTGTTGATAAAAATACTTTTGACAAAATGATGCTTACATTATTTTATAGCCGCCATATTGGCAGAAGTTTAAATTTGAATCNATAAAAATACTTTTGACTAAACAATGCTTATGTTATTTTATAGCCACCATATTGGCAGAAGTTTAAATTTGAATCAACTTATTGTAAGAATTTGATAAAGAATTTTACTTAGAATTCTTATTTTTCTTCTTATTAATGGTTTGATTATTTAATATGATGTTGAGCTAATTGAGCAGTGTTTAGTAGTGGTCTGGATACATCACAGGGAATGATTCTAGGGTCTCTGTGCCAGATCATGAAAGTGCACTTATGTTAGGTGTAGGGGTTTTCTCTTGATTAGCTGACTAGCATTCTCTTTCTACATGTATCAGATAACTAACTGTCAACAAATGGTTGGATAACCAAACCCTAGGAATTATCTTAATATTATTTTAGATCTAAATTAATGCCCTATAATTGACTGATAAAGTGACCATACATGTAGTAAGTTATAAATGTAGGTTAGGAAGTTGTTTGAACAAATTATCTTTAGATAAGCCAATATATTTTGCTAATGGCTGCATGTAATACTTAACAAACAACTAGTAACACTTCAGGTTGCAAATAGATATAACACTTTCACACAATAGAGTCTAAGTAGAGTTGTGTCATGTCTTGAGTAAGCACGGAGCTAATGTAGGGCACACATAAGCTATTTTGATTGAGCTGAGAAGTGGCACTCAAGCATTGGATGGAATGGTAAACCTGGATGTGGAGATCCACTTTGGGCAGATGCCCACTGAAAGATTGATGCAGAGGTTACGACATTGTTTCGTCACCTAAAAAGTGAATAGTTATTTATGGTTACGTAATGTAATAGAAGAAACTAAGCAAGCAGTAACAATAAGTAAATACCCGCAATAGCACAGTCAATGTTACAAGGTAACAGTGAATCAACTGTGATAAAGCCTGGTAGAGGATATTACATTTCTATCTGCCTTAAGATTAGTCCAGATCTCATCAATCTTGGCTAGAGTTGTGGTGCTTTGAAAAAACGCAAAGCTGATGTGCATGTTCGTAACCAAGGCAAGACTGGGCCAGTTAGCAAAGATGGATTCGAGGGTTTGCGACTAGGTGATGGCATCTATGATAAGCATTGTGTCAACTGCAAGGCAATGGGTGGGTATCTTCTTACACAAAAGATGGTAGCTGTAAATTAACTTGGTTACCAAAAAGATACCAAACTGATACATGCTGGTGGGACAATAATAGTGAGTGTAGAGGGTTGTGAAGTCTCCATCCTAAAGTGAAGGTTAACAACTTCCTCAGATATATCATCCTGATATTCTTCTTTGACAAACATCACCAGACGAATGTTCTTGACCTTTGCTGGCCTATACGCTATTTCATTCTTTTCCATTACCTTGGGCTGGTTAACTTCAGCAACTCAGAAGAAGTAAATGATGAGTAAATTCTCAAAATTAATGTTGATGCACTCGAATTTCTGAATGGTATGCTTGTTGTTCTTGGCTCCTTTCATTGTGGGGGTTATGACTTTGCCTCACTCGTCTTCTCATGGGCAGCTGGTTCTCAGTTCATTTCATCTGATGTGGCTTTGTTGCTAAACATAAAGATTAATTAAGTTCCCAATTTTGGGTATTTAAGTGGTCTAAATAGTCTTGGTCCCTAACTCTATGTTGAGGCAAAATATGGGTAGCAGTAATGTTGCTACTATTACCAAGGTTATCATTATAATCAATCTCAGAGAGGTCTTCTTCTTCACACTTAGTGAGGTTAGTATTACTCTCAAGTTCATTTACTCCATCATCAACAAGTGAAAATTCACTATTAGGGTCAATGATGACATTGCTAATATCTTTAACAGTTCATTTGAGTCGTTTGAAATGGGCACTCTCCCATTATTCAATAAATATCTATGGTGGTCTAACACCTTTGTAATAGTAAACAGACCCTGCCAGTTGGTAGCAAAGTTTCTGCACTTCATTTGCATCAGGGATCTGGCGAGGAAAATATGCAAAAACTTTGTCACCAACCTTGTGAGGCTCACCATACAGTTTGCAATTGAAATTTTGCAGTTTACAGATAACAAATTGATTAGTGTTCCAACAGATAGTGAAGAGTACTTCTTGAAATTCATGTAACATATGATTCATTTGTTGATCACATCCTGCACTGTGGCTCTAATACCAATAGTTACATATCTTGTATTAAATGTTTGCTCTGTTTGAATGATACCTAAATGGCCTTTCTTGTCAATATTTTGTACCAAATCTCTCTGAAAGTATTTGGGAACTGCCAGTTGACTATTTTGGCTCCATGTGTAAAGCAGGCCTGCATCAGACTGATTCCAATTATAGTGCCAAAATTCCTGTTGGCAATGGGGCTGAGGATGTAGTTGTCATTTTTCAGCTTAGCAATGATTTCGCTTAACACTTTGTCATAGTGTTGGTGGTGTATGATTTCCACTTTGGTAATCTCCTCCTTCACTAAGATAGGGAGGATCTTGTTTCCATGTTGGTCTGCATTGATCTTGGGCAGACACTCATAGTCACTGTAAGGGATAAACCTGAACAGTGTTTTCTCTCCAGGCAGTTTCCAGAGATTGCACTCATAGCTTGGGAGAGCAGTCCAATAGTCTGCATTGCTGTGCAGTCTCCCTGGATGGTGTTTAATGGAGAAGGTATTGGGTTGGTGCATAAGTTTGTAGCATTTTCAAAAACATCGAATTTGAGAATAGTAGTATATAATAATTGTACTGAAAAAGTGTTATTTCTTACTTCAATTTTATTGCAATTATACAACAAGCATGATTATGACACTTTTAAACACTTATCCAAAGTTTTAAGTCTTTAATCAATGATGTAATCGCCGCCGCGATCGATCACTTCACTCCAACGCTCTGGCAATTTTCTTATTCCACTTTTGAAAAAGTTTGGTGATTTCGAGGCGAAGAATTGCTCGATCCAATTTTCAAGAGCTGTGTTGTCGGCGAAGGAGGTCCCACGAAGATTGTTTGAGAGCGATCGAAAGAGGTGGAAGTCTGAGGGAGCGAGGTCGGGAGAGTAGGGGGGATGTGGAAGAACCTCCCATCCAAGCTCCTCAATGATTCGTTT
>CABFPE010000049.1:2212038-2237353 GCA_900660155.1 Hofstenia miamia
GGCTGGCGGAGGTGTTCCCAGAAGTGTGTGGTTTCTATTGAGTGTCGATCCTGTCATCTAGTATCTCTGCTTTATCTAAATAAGATTGGTGAATTAGGTAGCTACAAAGGCTCCGGTATATTAAATAAGTTTAATGAACCACATATTTATAGTAAAGGAGAGAAATTGGAAAAGTTTCAACCTCACGTTATGTTTAACCTAAGAAAAGTAATAGTTTTCTCTAAGTATGGCCATCACAGCGAGTTGGCAGGATTCTACACTAATTTCTTTTGTTTTGCAGGTTTAATTGTTGGAGTATGCTACAATTATACAAAGAATATGCATAAGTATTAGTTTGTGCATTATTTTCTTAGTCAAGAGGTTACTAATCTAACCTATTTTGTTTCTTGTTTTTTAACTAATAAGATTAAGGTAATTTTCAGTAATGAACATATATTTTTTCTTGGAGAAGTTATCATAGTGTAAAAACTTAGTAACTTTAGTTTTTTCCTGGCCATATCTTTTTATTAAAAAGACAGTGAAATTTTCACTGGAAACAACTATAATATATGAATTAGAATTTCAATACAATAAAGTTTTTTATTTAAGTCTATTGTAGAACTTAGGACTATAGCATAATTTTTTTCCAATAATTCCTGTAATACATTATTAATTTCAAAATTATATATATTTAGATTAATGCAACAGCCACCATCATTACTGCATGTTCCATTCTGAATGTGATTGTTTCTACAAAAATTATAATGGTGAATGTGAAAAACAATAAATTTTTTAAGCACTTGGATATATTCCTACATCATATTGGAAAATTTCTTTGTTTGAACTTCAAAAGTGGACAAACATTTACATCTCCTAAAACATTCCAAAGCAATGAATTGCCTGATGTAAATATAAGTGATTCTACATTGGATACTAATCAAAATTGCATGGTAAGTAGTTTTGTGAGCTTAATCAAGGTTTAAACTGAAACTACAAAATAATTGCATAACAAATTTCTATTCTGTTATTCTAATAAGCATGCATCTATTTTAAAAATTTAGAAACAAGTATGATTGAAAATTCAGAAAAGCTTAAACTCAAACATATTAAAAGAAAAGTCTATATTCTTTGTTTTTGTTCATATTTATCACTTTCTTATACACTATTTGAAAATTTTGTACTGTTTAAAACAAGGAATATTTATTGTACTAGGTTAATAATGAACTCACTAGTTATTAACTACTAAGCTATGAACAACTTTACAACTCACACTTCTGAAAATGCAATTGTCAGTGTCAACTCATTATAGTGTAGAAATGTGTTCATATTTTCAATTTCAGTAAATAATTTACACATTCAAATACACAATAGCTTGGATAAATATTGCATTGGATACCTAAAATTTTATATAAAATTAATATTTTATACAAGAACAGGAGAAAAAGACCTTTGGTAGTTGCTTAAATGCTCTTAGATGTGGCTACCACCAAGTGACAATACTTGACATCCTTTAGTCTCTAGCTTCCTAATTTTAAGAAGGACAAATTTGTCAAAATCATGTAGCTTTTATAGAAATTTTAAAAATTTTGTTCCAAGTAGTTCTATGTTTTGGGGAATGTTAATACCAAAAAATAATATTAACTTATCCAAAAAATCAATTATTCATTATAGTAATGTTTATTTGTAATTCCTTTATAAATCACAGTTGCAACATTTTTAATATCCAGTGATATTTGTAATGCAAGAAATAAGAACATAGGAAATCAGAATTTATTTGACTATTTGTAAATATGAAGTTGTAGCTTAAGGAAGTTTTCAATAATAGTGTGGCATAATCTGTTGAAAAGTAACAAAGAAAAGAAAGAAACAAAGACTAATAATAAACTGTAATTTATTATATATTCCTTTTTTAAGATCAACCATATTATCCTTTATGAATATTTTTAAATTTAAATGCAGTTACAACATACTGCTTACCACAAAGAGTTTTGCAAAAAGAGTATTATGAACTCACTACAGCTAATTAATAGTGACATTTCATAAAATCAGCAGACAAGAGAAAATTGTAAGCAAAGTGAAATCAATGACAAGTACATTTCAGATGATTAATTGTTTGTGAAGATTTTGTATAAATATAGTGTAAGCAATTAAGAAAGTGATAAATTAAGGTTCACTGGAATTATCTTTTACTTCATATCAGGCTTGATTAGTAATGATAATGGAAAGCTAATACATTCAAGCACATGAGTAATTCTCAAGTGGTTCCTGCATTCATTAAAAGAACATTCAGAGCCACTAAGCAATCAGCTATTCATAAAAGGCAGCTGGTAGCTTGAACCCAAAGTGTGCTCTTATTTTTGGTGTAGGAATAGGGATTTTTCATCACTTAGTTTTCTTACTGATTTGATCACATGAAAAAAAAATTTTAACAAACAGCTGGAGAGGTACCCTTAGGCTAACTCTTTATTTTAGATCCAAATTCTGGTATCATAATAAACCTCATTATACATATCAGGCGCCTACAAGGTGCAACATTTATTATGTGTGTGATTTGATTATTAATTTAATGACTGACTTAACCATTGACCCAATTATCATTCTATTTTTTGCCAATAGCAATGATTGATCACATGTATCTAGTGGTAGTGTTATGTATTAGTATAAATATAGGATTATTTATATGTGAGTAAGATAACAGGCTAATGCAGTCAGGTGCACACATTCCATATTTATTTCTCTAATGATTCATAACAAGAGCAATCAATGCACTAAATTAATTAAGAACACACATTAAGCACTGAGAGTAGTTTATTACACTGAGAGGTGTGGTAAGTCATAATCATCTCTACAGTTACTGGAAATCATTACCAACTAGCTCTTCTCATCCTTTATTGCATGGTACTGCTTTGGGTTTTGGCTCTGTGAATTAGGTGCTGCTGATCTAATGAAGATTTAATTAGTTTTGATTAATGTTAGTTATCAGATAAAGTCAATTAAATCACAAACAAATGTAGCATCATCCACATAAAATCTCAAATAAGCTGCAAAAACATTGAGGAGAAGGGATTAAGATTGAAGAAAAGATGATTAAAATTATTTTAATCAAATCAATTAGAATTATTTAAGATTTATTTGTATTATGCAACTAAGAAACAACATGTGTCAAAAAAGAGATATTTGTAACTGTTGATAAAAATACTTTTTGACTAAATGAAGGGGCAAAAGTTGCTTCCATTATTTTTAGCCGCCATCTTGGCAGAAGTTTAAATTTGAATCAACAAGTACTTTTTCTGGATTTGCTATAAATAGATTAAAAAACCTTGTAAGCAGTTGATAAAGAATTTTACTTGGAATTCTTATTTTGTTTCTACTTTGATGGTTTGATTATTTAATATGATGTCAAGCTAATCAAGCAGGGTTTAGTAGTGGTCTGGATCCATCACAGGGAACGATTCTAGGGTCTCTGTGCCAGATCACGAAAGTGCACATAAGTTAGGTATAGGGGTTTTCTCTCTATTAGCCGACTAGCATTTCATTACTACATGTATTAAATTAATTGATTGTCAGCAAATGGTTGGATTACCAAAACTTAGGAAATATATTAATACTATTTTAGATCCAAATTAATGACCCATAAATGATGATAAAGTGACGTACATGTAGTAAATTATAAATGTAGGTTAGGAAGTTGTTCAAACAAGATATATTTAAATAAGCCAATATATTTTGGTAATGGCTACATGTAATATTTAATAAACAACTAGTAACAAGTTAGGTTGCGAATAGATGAAACACTTTTACAAAATAGAGTTTAAGTCAAGTTGTGCCATGCCTTGAGTATACACTGAGCTAGGATAGGGTACACATAAACTTTATCAATTGAGCTGAGAAGTGGCACTCAATCAACAGATGGAATGGTGAAACTGGATGTGGAGATCTGCTTTAGGCAGATGCCCATTAGAGATCATTGGATGAATTACTGCATGGCTTCATCACCTAAATAGTGAATGGTTAATTTTAGATTATACAGGTTAACAGAAGCAACAAGTCAAGCAGTACATAACAAGTAAATCCTTACCTGCAATAACATGACTAAAGTTATACAGTAACAGTAGATAAACAGTGATAATGCCTGGTAGAGGATATTACACAAACATCAATGAGGATAGCAGGTAAATGGAATCAGCTCACATTCCTAGAAATACCTAATTTAGCAATGATATCACATTGCTTGCTTTCATGTCTAGAGCCTGGTACAAATTCTACAATAGAATTAAGCACTAACTTGCAAACATATTTAAATTTTAACTTTGTCATCTACACACTAATACCTGCATGCTTCTCAACATAGCTTCTATTTTAAAAAAAACATGATTCATACAGCATAAATATAGAAAATAATTAGATGATGGTGCTATTTGTATTTATTGCATAATTTCTCTGACATTAAGACATTATGGTTTAGCTTTAAAATACTATCCCCAATAGCAAAGCCACATGGCATTTTCATGGAATTACGTCACAATTTTTCTTAGAATTTATGTCACATTTTGGTAAATATGGTTCCTTTGTGCCACATAACTAAATCATGAAAATGCCACCAAAATGCCACTTGGCACAATAATGAAAATGCCACCAAAATGCTACATGGCAAAAAAAATGCTACCAAAATGTCATGTGGCAACACATGTTGGTAGTTCCCTTTGATGATATACTTGGTGGCATTTTATCACAAGTTTGCCATGTAATTTAAGTAATGACTTTGACAAATTCAAATTATGTTCCAATGCCTTATAATTTACCCAACTTTGCCACCAAAAAATGTAAACTACTGAAATTGCTATGTGGATTGTTATTGGTGATTTCTATTAGGGTTAACTGATCACAAAGTTTTTTCATAATATATTACTTAATTGCATCTTTTTTGTTTCAAATAAAGAATGCAATTTTACAAGAAATTAAAGTTAGATTTTTTAGATATTTCAATATGCATAAAAAATAATCTTTGACTTTTATGCATCTCAATGAGTATTAAAGATTAATTAAATTGTGTTGAATTAGTGATCTTCACATTGATAATCCTGCATTTCATGAATATAATTATTCTTTTCTGCTTATGATTGGATGTCATTAGCAATGCTTGAGGCAATAAATTTTCACATGAATTACTTGCTGCTGAATTCATGTACATCTTCAAAGTAGATCAATGAAATTATAAGCAGGTTATATAGCTAGTATGATTTCTCAGTCAGTATGTGAGATAGAAGACCAAATTTAAATATTCTTTCTTAGATTGAAATTATGTATAGCTTATTGTAGCATCATCAAAAAAAATAAAACAGAAATAAGCTGCAAAACGTTGCAGAAGAACTAAGATTGAAAAAGAAGCGATTTAAAAATATTATAATTAAATCAAGTGTGATTATTTCAGTTTGATTTTGTATATTGCAACCAAGAAAATAACCTATAATCGACCGATAACAAAAGATCTCAGATAAGAATATACGGAAAATACATTAGAACCAACATCAGACTCATTTGGAAGGCAATGGAAGATGATGATGGAGCAAGTAATTTGCATGGTCAATTCAAGGACTTGCAAAGGAAAGCGGATAGTACTCCACATGGCCGACTTGAGGGCAAGTGGACGAACACCATCAAAGTCGCAAGTACTCCCAAAAGCCGACTCAAGGGCGTTGGGATGAAAGCAGAAGAGGAAGATACACACAGGATACCCGAGATAAATGATGAGGATTATCAATATCTAGAAGAATGAGACATCATGCAACTAAGGACACTTCTAGAAAAGCATAAACGTATATTCAACTACGGAGAGATAAGTGTTGGTCAGGCAGTAGGCGAAAAACACAAAATTGTCTCAACAACAGACAAACTGATCAAATTACCAGTCAGAAGAGTACCCAAGCAGCTGAAGGAAGAATACAATTGGATACTAGAAGAACTAATTAACAATAAAATCATCTGGCCGAGTGAAAGCCCTTATGCAGCACCAACTGTGTTCATAAAGCAGGGAAATAAGTACCAACTATGCATTGATTTCCATAAACTCAACGAGGTGACAAAGAAGGATTTGTACCCATTACTGTGAATAGAGGACATGCTCTACAAAGCCAGCAAACATAAATATTTTACAACTTTGGATTTATGTAAGGCTTACTGGCAAGTGAAAATGGAGGAAGAGGACATAGAGAAGACAGCATTCATAACCCCATATGGGCTGTACGAATGGATATATATGGCGTTCAGACTTTGCAACACACCAGCAATGTTTCAGAGATACATAACAAAGGTACTTAAAAACAAGACACATAGAATGGAAGAGGGAGTCGACGCCTATATAGATGACATCATAGTCACAAGAACACAGTCCAAGAACACCTGGAAAAATTGGAAAGGACACTAACAATTTTAGAAAACGCAGGACTCGGAATCAATGGAAATAAGTGTGATATCCTGAAAGAAAAAATAGTGTTCCTCAGATGGACGATAGAAAAAGGGAGGATATGCATGAAGTACAATGCCAGAGAGATGATCTGGAAAATAGAAAAACCAAATAATAAAAAAGATATATAGAGAATCATGGGATTCTTCAATTACTACAGAACCTTTATTCCAAATATAGCTGGAAAAACGGCGAAGATGACCTGATTGATGAGGAAGGCAGCTCCATTTGTATGGACATGGCAAGAACAAGAAGAACTTGATAACATCAAAGAAGAACTCGCGAAATAAATTTCCCTCAACACACCTGATTACAATGAGAAATTCATACTAGATTGCGACGCAAGTAAGGTGGCAATTGGAGCAACATTGGGCCAAATAAGAAACAGAAAAGAAGTACCCATCCAGTTCTTCAGCCGCAAGCTAAGGGCTAGCAAAGAGAACTATGGCTCCACCAATGTAGAATTGCTCACACTGATTGAAAGCATCAAGAAATTTCTACATTTCCTCATAGGAAGAGAGTTTAGAGTATGAACAGATAACAGCAGTCTGGCCTGGCTGAAGAAGTTTTCAGGAGATAAGTCCGGAATAGTGTCCTGGTGGATTGAGTACCTAAACGAATTCACATTTACGATTGAACATAGAAAAGGCGCATTACACAACAATGCGGATTTCTGGACATCACTCCCAGAGTACCAAAGAGATGCAACAAAAACAGATGGAGAGAAGAAGCAATTTCAGTTCCTGCCACACACTGATTACGAGGGGCTGCCAGAGATAAATGTGGATAAGAAGGGTCAAGCAGTACTACCTATACTTATAAGAGAGGAAATAACAGAACAAGAGATAGTGGACAAACAAAAAGACGATATAGTCTTAAGCGAGAATATAAAAAAGATTAAAGAACCTCAAACAATATTATCTAAAATAACAGCAGGATACTATGAACGTTACAAGTGGAAGATCAACAAGAATGGGCTGCTATATGTTGAAGCTGGAAACAATGGAATTGCGATACCTGATTACTTTAAGAGAGAATTAATACAGAAAATCCACAAGAAGGGTCACTTAGGAATAACACAGATGGAGAAAACGTTCAACACACAGTTCATAACAACAGCCATCAGGAAAGTCGTGGAAGACATCATTAACAAATGCATGACATGCCTCCTAAACAACAAACAGCACTTCCTGACACAATGAGCACCACTAGAGAAAATCATTGCGACGCAACCAAATGAAATAGTTCATATAGATTTGGAGATGCTATCGAAGGACGCCAAAGGTTATCAGTACCTACTAGTAATGGTGGACAACTTTACCAAATATGCGAGAATGGTCCTGATGTGAAACACCACAGCAGAAACCACAGCTGAGCTAGTCTTAAAAGAATGGATATTGATATTGGGACAATGGAAACGATCATAATAGATAAAAGACCTCAGTTCAAAAGTGGACTCTTCCAAGAGATGGCAAAGCTATTGGAAATCACAAGTGAACAGACAACTGCCTATCACCCTCAGGCCAATGGAGCAGTAGAGTGACTTAACCGAACATTGATCAAGCTAATTTTGGGTAGCAACAACATGAATAGGAGGAAATAAATGGAGAGAGGTTATCGAAATGATCGAATATTATTACAATACCTCAGTACATGCAACGACTGGAGTATCGCCATTCAAAGCCATGTTTGGAAGAGAGGCAGCAACCCCGCTCTCAATGCAGTATACCAATTACAGCGGGAAATTGGACAACTCATACATACAACAATTAAGAAACCAGATCACAGGAATTCATGAAACGATGTGTCACAATATAAAGAAGTCAGCAGTGAGACAACAATGCAAATATAATAAAAAAATTTATGGTCATGCACATAAGGTAGGTGATAAGGTATACGCGTTCACACCGATTAAACTTGTCGACACAAACCAAGTCTGGAAGTTGAAAACAGTATGGTCCAGCCCCCACATGATAACACAAACACTACCGAACAATGAATACATGCTAGACAACAATAGACTTTTACATTTTCAAAACCTGAAGAGAGCAACAGCAGACGTTGAGGAAATGAAGATAGATGACAATGCTGAATTTAAAATATGCTGAATTAACGGCAACGAGATTATATACAATATGTATGATTTAGATAGTGTACATGAAGAAGAATTCAATGATGAATACACAGCGGAGATCAGAGATGATGACCAGAGCCAAAGAGTACTGCCTCAGAGGGCAGTGAGAAATAAACCTATATATGACCCTGAGATATGGGATATAAATTTATTAACTGCATTTAGGAAATTAGAAGGAAATGATGCACCCACCAATTAAAAAGAGAGTGCACAGAGCCCAGCAGCCAGAGGAACTCTCAACAACAAACAGGAGAAGGAGAGTGTGAAAAAGTTCTCAAACTGGAAGTCGAATTGAGGGCAGAAGGGACGAGAATGTAGAGCCAATGAATAGACGATGTAGCGTGAGATGGCGTCCTAGTAGTCCTCAACGCCGATTCAAGTGCAGAGAGACCAACGGACAAAAAGCCTCTCCCACCAGGGATCTGCACCACTGATTCAAGGGCACGCAGAAAACTGGTGTGCAGCACAACTTTCCCTCCCAAAGTCCACAACACTGATTCAAGGGAGGTGAGACACGAGGAGTTCCAGGTGAAGGTGTAAGTGGAGGAAGAACCATGGAGATACGAAAGCAATTCAAGGCTGACGTTATCTCATCTGGAACCACAGCTGGTCAAGTGCCGATAGGAGTAACTGTGAGCTGATTCAAGGGCAAAGCAGTAGAAAATATCAGCACAGATTCACAGCCTTTGGACTGTGAACTGAGAACCAGTAAACTACCATTAAGGATGACCCAGCTACACGCCTCCTCAGAAACAACATCAGAGAGAACAGTTAGATAAAAAAAAGAGAAAAACGAATGTCAAATATAGATGGGGAAACCTTACATCCTTATTTCATGAGAACTTCAAAGATGTGCTATAATGCATTTGCAAAACTATCACTGGAAACAAAAACCCACATATGAAAAGTCATGAGAGTCGAAGGGAAATTCTTACCAATTGTGCTCAATGCCAATAACAGGCCAAAAGTGAATGTCATTATCAGTTATCCACAAGATATGAACAAAACAATAGAGAGGCCATACATGCGCAGTACAGTGCACGTTGTATTTGATGACGCATTTACACTGGACACAACACAAGCAATAATGGCATACAAAAACAAAATCACTGAGATACTGGAAATAAACATGGATGCAGAAAACCTCACAATCATACATATATTGAAACAGAAAGAATACACAAAGACGTTAGAAAAGAAAGTGGATGACACAACAAGAATGGCAAGAGTACAAAATGTCAGAGTCATACTAATAATGATAACAACACATCACGAGATTCCCAAGCACTTAGAAAATGCATGCCATTTAGGTGAAAATATCTTCCCATGGGAGAAAACAAATAGGAACACAAAGATCCCAGAGCTAATATGTCTAGACTTACAGATAGATTATTGGGCACATATCTACTGAATCATGGTAGACCCATGCATCACAATCGATCTTTACAGACAAACAAAAATGATAGAGATGATGATGGACATAGACGGAATTTAAAAAGCAAACACATTGTTTATAAAGTGCAGCCTTATGCAATGACAGGATCATTTACAACAAATCCAAACAATTTGGAGGAATATGAAGTTGCAACAAAAAGTAGAGGAAGGCTGACCAGAGATAAAAATCAATGCACCATCACGAAAGTTCCACAAATCAGTAGAAATGACGCTGACAGAAGTAAACAGAGCCTACGAATTGAATACAAAAAAAGATTTTAAACAATTGTTATTTGAAGAGAAGAATGCACCAGAAATACACTATAGAACTATGGCATGGATATTAGCCATATTTACAACAGAAGATGCGGAAATAAAACTCCCAATCTTGCGACAAACTCGTCACAAATTAACAAAATCAAAGAAATACGAAATTGCAATNGAATACACAAAGACGTTAGAAAAGAAAGTGGATGACACAACAAGAATGGCAAGAGTACAAAATGTCAGAGTCATACTAATAATGATAACAACACATCACGAGATTCCCAAGCACTTAGAAAATGCATGCCATTTAGGTGAAAATATCTTCCCATGGGAGAAAACAAATAGGAACACAAAGATCCCAGAGCTAATATGTCTAGACTTACAGATAGATTATTGGGCACATATCTACTGAATCATGGTAGACCCATGCATCACAATCAATCTTTACAGACAAACAAAAATGATAGAGATGATGATGGACATAGACGGAATTTAAAAAGCAAACACATTGTTTATAAAGTGCAGCCTTATGCAATGACAGGATCATTTACAACAAATCCAAACAATTTGGAGGAATATGAAGTTGCAACAAAAAGTAGAGGAAGGCTGACCAGAGATAAAAATCAATGCACCATCATGAAAGTTCCACAAATCAGTAGAAATGACGCTGACAGAAGTAAACAGAGCCTACGAATTGAATACAAAAAAAGATTTTAAACAATTGTTATTTGAAGAGAAGAATGCACCAGAAATANATGGAAAAAATACTGAGTAGAATAATAATGCAAGAAAATCTGTTGGGGAAGATGTCATCAATAAGCATTGCAAATAAGATGGGGATATGCCCCAGCAAAATCATGATATTTGATGAGCCAATGAGGAAATACATGTGGGGAGCAACATCTGAGACATGGATGAAGCAACTCCAAAATCAGCCATGGCTCACAACAAAGAAAATTATTAAGAGGAAACTTGCAAGCACAGCTGAAATCCGAAAAATGCTAACACAGAAAAACGTGCAGAAAATACTAGACCATGAAATGAGACGCTATGAATGAGACAGTCTGTGGTGCACATTTACCAAGATCATTCAAAGCACCGAAATGATGAAAAGAGGAGGTATTACGGAACTGGTAGAAGTCTGTGAAATGGTTATGAAGTCTCAAGCAGAAATGTTAGAGGAGGAGCAACTATTAATATCGTTCAGATTACTACTATCCCCCAAAACACCACAAACAATTGATAGAATAAACATAGAAAAGTGGGGAGAAATTAGTCCAGCTAAGACAATAGAATGGATAGACACAGACGACGAGTGTTTCCTGGTCAAAATTAAGATTACAAAAGAATCAAAAGATATAAAAGAGAAACTTCCAGTGCATTAGAGAACAACAAACAGTAGCAACAATGAAACTTATGTTCACCAAAGCATTCACTTGAACAGAACTGGAAGAATTATTGAGACCATATAATCAACTGGCTATAGACGTTGAATGTATCTCTTCAAGAGTGGAAATTAAAGAAGAACTATGATTAAAACTAAGTCAAAGGGGACTCACACAAGCATTCTGGGATACTATTCCCATAGCAAAAATGAATTACCCCACTACCATACGTCTAGCCACAGCATCAACAACAGAAGGCTCGTACTGGCACATAGAACGAGAAATAGAAATGAAACTCCTGATCTGCACACTGCCAGAGACTATCACAATACCAATGGTCCTCCCATGTTGGAGATTACTGAAAGATGTTAAGGTTGTGAAGATATTTCTACATGAGTATAAGTCATATGTAAACACTGAAAGAAAAGCAAAAGCTATAATTGAAAGAGATGACTACAAGAAATCAAAAGTGATATTGCTGCAGAACGACAACAAAGAACGGGTCTACATCAAAGGCATGATAAAGCCAGACCAGCTTTACACACATGGGAAACCAATAAATGTACAACTGCAAGATCTGAGAAACGAAATCAAAGAGCAGAACCCAAGAGCTATAATGTTATTCTCTGGAGTAAATGATATAGTCTGGACTGATATATGGGAAAAGAGATACCACTACTATGACATTACAAAGAGGGTCGAAATCATTACAATGATGAGATTAAATAAAAACGATCCCAATATGATCACAGAAGAAGAAGTAAGAGATAACATCAGTTTTTTCTACAAGGATGTGGCAAATACTCAAAGTTTAAGGAAAGTTTTCATGTTTTTCTATCCTGACAACCAAATCAGAGAAGACTTAGCACACATGAGTAGAGCTGGCACACAGATGACACTCATGATCAGCATTAAGGGAATACAACTATATCAGAAATATTACGACATTTTTTCACAGAAAATGAATGAACTAAGAGAAATAACACCAATAGCGGAAGACATCAGAGAGTCAGGTTTCCTGAAATACGCAAACGTTGTAACAACAGAAAGAGAGGCAGTTTTAAAGATGACAAAGCAAACGGAATTTGAAAAAACAACGTGGTCTGATCAACAGGAAAAAACAATAATTCCAAAGGCGGACACTCTGGTTCATGGAGAATGAGCTGTGCTAAAAATAACGCAAGCTGAGGGGGTGTGTAGCATCATCCAAAATAATCAGAAATAAGCTGCAAACATTGCAGAAGAGAGTAAGCTCAAAAAGGAGTTGATTAAAAAATATTATAATCAGATCAGTTGCTATTATTTCAGATTAATTTGTAAAATGCAACCAAGAATAAAATATGTGTCAAAAAGAGATATTTGTATCTGTCAATAAAAATACTTTTGACAAAATGACGCTTACGTTATTTTATAGCCGCCATATTGGCAGAAGTTTAAATTTGAATCGACAGGTACTTCTTTTGGAATTACTATAAATACATTGAAACTTAGTGTAAGAGTTTGATAAAGAATTTTACTTAGAATTCTTATTTTTCATCTTATTAACGGTTTGATTATTTAATACAATGTTGAGCTAATCGAGCAGTGTTTAGTAGTGGTCTGGATACATCACAGGGAACGATTCTAGAGTCCCTGTGCCAGATCATGAAAGTGCACTTATGTTAGGTGTAGGGGTTTTCTCTTGATTAGCCGACTAGCATTTCCTTTCTACATGTATCAGATAACTAACTATCAATAAATGGTTGGATAACCAAGCCCTAGGAATTATCTTAATATTATTTTAGATCTAAATTGATGACCTATAATTGACTGATAAAGTGACCATACATGTAGTAAATTATAAATGTAGGTTAGGAAGTTGTTCAAACAAATTATATTTAAATAAGCCAATATATTTTGGTAATGGCTACATGTAATATTTAACAAACAACTAGTAACAGTTCAGGTTGCAAACAGACATAACACTTTCAAACAATAGAGTTTAAGTCGAGTTGTGTCATGTCTTGAGTAAGCACTGAGCTAATGTAGGGTACACATAAGCTATCTGGATTGAGCTGAGAAGTGGCACTCAACTATTGGATGGAATGGTGAAATTTGATGTGGAGATCTGCTTTGGGCAGATGCCCACAAGAAGATCATTATGGAGGTTACCACATGGCTTCGTCACCTAAAAAGTGAACAGTTAATCGAGGTTACATAAGATAACAGAAGAAACTAGTCAAGCAGTAACAACAAGTAAATCCTTACCCGCAATAACACAGCTAACGTTATAAAGTAACAGTAGATAAACAGTAATAATGCCTGGTAGAGGATATTACAATCAGAGTCCAACAAAATATTCCTGGAACAAAATCAGCAATGGCAAGAGAAAGGAATCAATGATTGGAAAGAGAGAACAGGCAGCTGATACAAGACAATGACATACAATCAGAAGAGCTTGAACAAATAAGAGACAAATTGAGACTAATACAATTGAGTGAAGAAGAAAATCAAGGAAACATAGAATTTCAGACATTGAAAGAAAACAAGCTGCAAGCACCACCCATGATGGCAAACAAAAGAGCAAGATATGAAGAACTCTATGAAGAAATGAATGGAGACAAGCAGAAACTCATAAATGAAATTACAAGGGCAGTGACTACCCAAATACAAGGTGAGGAAACAATTAAGAACCACAATAGACTGAGATATGAAAACTTAATGCTACTGTGAAACATAACCAGTGATACCATACTCTTCAAGGCAACATTACCAAAATTCAATGGGAAGGTAGACAGGTATAACCCAACATTTGTTGAATGGTTGCAGATGTTTAAAATCTCCATGGCAGAAAGAAAAGTTAGCCAGGAACAGCAGCAGCAAGACTCCCTCTATATCTTATGGGAACAGCTTACCAGCATTATTTGTTACTGGACACAGACACAAAAAGAAATTATGAACTACTGAGAGGCGATTTGATGGACTACTATGAAAGATATTCAAAAATCAGTACCAAATTATTCTAAATGCTACAAAGATGAAAAAGAGCAACAACATACAGAAATATATTCAACAGATCAAGTGGTTAGTGATGCTAAGCTCAAGAGAGAATAAATGCTCAAAGTATGATCTGTTTTCACACATATCTGCAAAGGGATGCTAGAGAGCATCAGGACACAATTCAAGATTAAATGCAATGTGGATGATAAATTAGAGAAAATGATTTGAAAAGCAGTCAACATCTACACAACAATTGAAAATAATGCAGGGATCTTTGAGAAAGCTTAAATACAGTAATGACAATGATTAATGGTGTGATGACAAAAGCAACAATCAATAATAGAGCAGCAACTTCGATTATTACAGACAAGTGTGCAACAAAATTAGGTTTCAAATGGGAAGACTTGAATATTTGTAATAAATGATTAATCAACGCATCTGGAGAATACATTGACACAAAAGGAATGATAAATGTGGTTCAAATGAGAATAGCAAACACAACATTCAAACAATCACTGGTAGAGGTGGACACCCATTACAAACAATTACTGTATGAGGTTATACTGGGTGATGATTTCCTAACAAAAAATGGATATGTCATAAATTACGCAAATAGGACAATAAAAGTAAAGGATGAAGAAATCAAAATCAAAGAGGAAGAAGGGAGACACAAAATGATTATGTTCAAACTGCAGGAGGACATTCATCTGGAACCACATCAATGGAAGATTGAGACAGAAAACCCAATAACAGCTGATATAATGCTATATGACAACAAAGGAATTAACATGAAGAGAGTAACAATGCCATCCAGTATTTGCACAGTAAAGAATGGAAAGGGGAAATACCAATCCTCAATGCAACAAACCAAAACGTCAATTTAAAGAAATCTAATATGAAACTATATGGAAAATATATATCAAATCCAATATTAGACTCATTTGGAGAGCAATAGAGGTTGATGATGGGGCGAGTAATTTGCATGGTTCTTTCAAGGGCTTGCAAATGAAAACAGCAAGTACTCCACATGGCTGACTCAAGGGCAAGTGGACAAACACCATCAAAGTCGTAAGTACTGCCAAAAGCTGACTCAAGGGCATAGGGAGGAAAGCAAACATAGAAGATGCATACAGAATACCAGAGATAAGAAACAAGGATTACCCACACCTGGAGGAAAGGGAAATTCAACAATTAAGAGAGATGTTAGGAAGACACAAATGAATATTCAATTACAGAGAAATAAGCATAGAACAAGCAATAGGCAAAAACACAAATAAGTCACAACAATGAACAAACCCATAAAACTGCCAGTCAGAAGGGTGCCAGTGCAAATGAAAGACGAATACAACCACATACTAGATGAATTAATTGACAATAAGATTATTTGTCCAAGTGAGAGCCTGTATGCAGCACCAACAGTGTTTGTAAAGCAAGGATGTAAGTATTGCTTATGCATAGATTTCCACAAGCTGAATGAGGTAATGAAGAAAGACTCATACCCTCTTCCATGCATAGAAGACATGTAATACAAGGCAAGCAAGCATAAGTACTTTATGACAATAGATTTATTCAAGGCATACAAGATGAAAGAAGATGACATTGAAAAAACAATGTTTATAACACCAAATGGATTGTATGAATGGATATACATGGTGTTCAGACTATGCAACCTGCCTGCAACTTCTTAGAGATACATCACAAAAGTGCTAAAGAATGAGACACATAGAATGGAAGATGGAGTCAATGCATACATAGATGATATAATAGTGACAAGTGACATGATACAAGAGCACTTGCAAAAACTGGAAAGAACTTTGACAATATTTGAGAAGGGAGGACTCTGAATTAATGGAAATAAATGTGACATATTGAAAGAGAAAATAGTATTTCTAGGAAGAACAATTGAGAAAGGCAGAATATACATGAAAGACAATGTGAGAGAGATGATCCAAAAAATAGAAAAGCTGAATAATCAGAAGGACATACAGAGAATAATGGGATTCTTTAACTACTATATGACTTTTATCCCAATCATTGCCAGAAAGGCAGTGAAAATGACCAAATTGATGAGGAAATTGGTACCATTTGCATGGGAATGGCAAGAACATGAGGAGCTAGATAACATCAAAGAAGAACTAGTGAAACTGCCATCATTCAACACACCACAGTACAATGAGCAATTCATCTTAGACTGTGATGTAAGTAAGGTAGCAATCAGAGCAAGCCTGGGACAAGTGAAAAATGGAAAGGAGGTTCCCATACAGTTCTTCAGCCAGAAACTAAAACCAAGTGAGGAAAATTACGGATCTATCAAGTTGGAAATGTTGGCACTTATCTAAAGTATCAAAAAATTCAGACATTTCCTAATTGGCAGAGAATTTAGATTACACACAGATAATAGTGGACTAGCCTGGTTGAAATAATTATCAGGAAACAAGTCTGGAATAGTATGATGATGGATTGAATATTTAAATGCATTCACATTCATGATTGAACAATGGAAAGGAACATTACACAATAATGCACACTTTTGGACATCATTAACAGAATACCAAAGAGATGCAGTAAAAATAGATGGGGAGAAAAAGCAGTTTCAGCTCTTACCCCATACAGAGTATGAGGGATTGCCTGAGATAAATGTAGACAAGAAGGGGCAAGCAGTATTACCAATATTAATTAGAGAAGAAATATCTGAATAAGAGATAATAGAAAAGCAGTGAGACAACACAATCCTTAATGAGATTATCAAGAAGATAAAAGAGCCCTGAACAATATTGTCAAAGCTAACAGCAAGTTATTATGAGCACTATAAATGGAAAATCACCAAAAACAGACTACTATATGTAGAAGCTCAGAATGACAGGATTGCAATTCCAGACTATTTCAAGAGAGAACTGATATGGAAAATACATGAAAAAGGCCACCTAGGAATAACACAACCAAATGAAATAATCCACATTGAACTGGAGATGCTGTCTAAAGATGAAGAGGGCTACCAACATCTGCTGGTAATGCTAGACCAAATATGCAAGGATAATTCCAATGAAAAATAGAACAGCAGTGACAACAGCAGAGGTAGTATTGATAGATTGGATTCCATGATTCAGCCCAATGGAGAGGATAATACCTGATAAGAGGACTCAGTTCAAGAGTGGAACAGCAAAGCTCCTAGAAATAGTGAGTGAAAGAATAACAGCCTACCACCCACAGACTAATGGAGCTGTGGAGAAGCTGAACAGAACACTAATTAAGCTAAAAAGAGTGGCAACATCAAGGATAGGCGGAAATAGATGGAGAGAGGTGATTGAATTGGTAGAGTATTTTTACAATGCTTTGGTACACTCAACAATGGTAATGACCCCATTCCAAGCAATGTTTGGAAGAGAGGCAGCCACACCCCTATCAATGCAATATTCTAACTACAGTAATAATTTGGATAATTAAGGAAACAGATTACAGTAATTCATGAGTTGATGTGCCACAACAATGTAATTATAACAGAAAAATTTATAGTCATGCACATAAGGTAGGAGACAAAGTAAAGTATACACATTCACACCAACAAAACTCATGTACGCAAACCAAGTTTGAAAATAAAAAATAGTATGATCTGGACCTCACATGATAATACAGACACTACCAAATAACAAGTACATGCTGGACAATAATAGATTGTTACACTTTCAAAACCTCAAGAGAGCAACAGCAGATATCAAAGAGATGAAGATAGACAAGAATGCTGAGTTCAAAATAAACTGACTTAATGGCAATGAAATAGTATATGATATGTATGATTTATATAGCTTACCTGAGGAAGAATTCACACCAGACATTAGAGATGAAAATGTAGGAGAAAGAGTACTGCCCCAAAGGACAGCAAGATATAAATATGCAACCCTGAGATATGGGACTGAAATTTATTAACTGAATTTAGGAAATTAGAAGAAAATAATGCACCAACCAATGAGAAAGAGAGTGCAACACAACCAACAACCAGAGGAGCTCTCATAAACCAACAGGAGAAGGAGAGTAAGAAGGACTTCTCAAATTGGATGTTGATACAAGGGCAGAAGGGATGAGAACAAAAAACTGACGAATAAGCAACACAGGGTGAGAAGGAGTCATTGTACTCCCCAAGTTTGCTTCAAGGGCAGGGAGACAAACAGACAGAGAGCCTCCCCCACCAAAGATCTGCAAAGCTGATTCAAGGGCACATGGAGAACTGGTACACAGCAGCACAACTTTCCTTTCAAAATTCCACCTTGTTGAGTCAAGGGCAGTGAGACAAGGGGAAGGTGTAAGTGGTGGAAGAACTGTGGCAATACAGAAGCAATTCAAGGCTGACAGTATCACTGCAGAAGCCACAACTGTGAACTGATTCAATGGTGAAGCATTAGGGACTATGAGAACAGATTCACAGCCAATGGACTGTGAACCAAGCACCAGTAGGATGCAGCTAAGGATGACAGCTACATGCCTCCTCAGAAACTACCTCAGAATGAACAGTACAATCTATGAAGAGAGAGAAACAAATGTCTAAAATCAATGGGAAAACATTGCACCCCTACTTTATTAGAACCACTAAAATGAGATACAACTCATTCAAAAAAACTCTTGTGAGAAACAAAAGCTCACATACAAAAAGTGGCCAGTGATAAAAATAGAAGTGGCATCAAGGAAATTCCATAAAACAGTAGAGGTAGCACTAGCTGAAGTAAGCAAAGCATATGAACTGAATACAAGAGAAGATTTCTTACACCTAATATTTGAGAAAAAGAACACACCAGAAATTAGGTATAGAAAAACAGCATGGCTGCTGATGATCTTCACAACAGAAGACAAAGAAGTGAGACTACCAATCTCACTGCATGTGAGATATAAACTAATGAAAAGAACTGGCTCCTCAAATGCCACATCAAAAAACTGGAATCACCAGAAAAAACACAAAAGCCAATGCAGATATTAGAGAAAACCATCAGTTGCATAATAACAAACAAAAGTCCCATGGGAAAAATATCAACAGTAGACATGGCAAACAAAACAGGAATATTTGAGGAACCAATGAAAAAATACATGTGGGGAGCAACATCTGAGACACAACTAAAACAATTCAAAAAGCAACCATGGATAACAACCAAGAAAATAGTTAAGAGAAAACTAGTGAGCACAGAAGAGATTAGAAATGCAATAACAAAGAAAAATATGCAACAGATTCTAGAAGAAGCTATGGAACAATATGAGAGGGATAGTCCACAATGCACATTTACTAACATCATAAAAAGTGCAGAAATGATGGGAAAAGGCGGGACAACAGAACCAGTAGAAGTCTGTGAAATTGTCACAAAATTGCAAAGAGAAATAATGGACAAGCAAGAGCTACTAACATCTTGACAATTATTACTATCCCTGAAGACACAACAAACAATAAATAGAATAAATGTTGAAAAGTGGGGAGAAGTGATTCAAGCAAAAACAATAGAATGGATTGACACAGATGACAAACATTTCCTAGTAGAAATCAATGTAACAAAAGAAAGGAATTACAAGAAAATCAAACAACAACAAATAGTAACAATGCTGAAGTTAATATTCACAGAACCTTGTATGAGAATAGAATTTGAGGAGCTACTGAAACCATACAACCAAATGGCCATCAACATTGAGTGCATTACATCAAAGATAGATATAAAAGAAGAGATACAATTAAAGCTAAGCAGAAGAGAGGACTAATACAAGCATTTTGGAGTACAATCACAGACGGAAAAAGGAACTATCCCACAATGATAGGGCTAGCAACAGTGCAAACAACAACAGGGTCATATAAAGAGGTAGAGAGACAGATAGAAACAAAAATCCTGATATGCATGCCACCAGAAACAATTTCCATACCAATGATACTATTGAGGTGGAGGTTGCCAAAAGAAGTAAAAGTTACAAAAGCCTTTATGCATGAATACAAATTGTATGCTAACACAAAGGAGAAGGCAAGATTATTATGCTAAGAACTGATAATTGTGAGAGAGTGTGTATCAAAGGGATGATAACCTCTTATTAGCTATACACACAAGGAAAACCAATAAATGTACAATTAAAAGATCTATGAAATGAGATTGAAAACTGCATACCTAAGGCAATAATGCTATTTTCAGGAGTGAATGACATAGTGTGGATGGATATCTGGGAAAAGAAATATCACTACTATGATGTCACCAAAAGGGTTGAAATAGTCACAATGAGGAGGATAAGTAAAAATGGCCTGAATGAGATCAGTGAACAAGAAGTGATAGACAACATCAGCTTCTTCTATAAAGATGTGGTGAACACAAGAAGTTTAAGGAAAGTTTTCACATTTTTCTTCCCAGAAACAGCAACAAGAGAAGAGGTAGCCCATACAAGTTGAGCTGACACCCAGATGACATTTATGATTGGATTAAAAGGAGCTTTACCAAAAATATTAGGAGATATTCTCAAGGAAGATAACCAAACTGAGAGAAATAACACTAGTAGCAGAGAACATTAGAGAAGCAAAGTTCCTGAAATATGCTAATACAGTAACAATGGAAAGAGAGGCAGTACTGAAAATGACAAAACAGCCAGAATTTGAAAAAACAAACAGGGATGACCAGCAAGCAGAATCAATAATATGGAAAGTGGACACTCTGGTACATGGAGAGCAAGCTGTACTAAAAATAATGCAATCTGAGGAGGGCTTGTAGCATCATCCAAATGAATACAAGCTGCTAAGAAAGAAAGTTGATTAGAAGAACTTAAGATTGTATTTGAATGTGATTAAAATGTATTGTGGAAATTGTTATCATCTTAAATTAGTTTGTATGTTGCAACCAAGTAATAGCAGTGCAATTGATTTCAAATTAGTATTTGTCAAAACTATTAATTTTGACCAAGCAATTGGCAGATGATAGATTCAAAATTTGAAATCAACATGTACCTTTTCAAGTAACTATAAATAGATTCAATTTCATTGTAATGACTGATAAAGAAATTTCTTTGGAATTCTTACATTGATTTCTTATTACAGTTTGATTATTTGATATGATGTCAAGCTAAATGAGTTTTGTTTAGTAGTGGTTTGGATCCATTACTGGAACAATTCTAGGTTCCTAGTGCCAAGCCATGAAAGTGCACTTAAGTTAGGAGTAGGGGTTTTTATTCTTGTTTAGCTTATTACTGATCATTATCTCACATGTATTAGAAATAACAAACTTGGAATAAGGCTAGCAAGCCAAATGTAGGGATTTGTATTTATATTATTCTAGATCCAAATTGATGATGATAATGTGACCAAGCATGTATCAGTTATTAGATGTAGGATAGGAAGCTGCAATATGTTAGATTAGTTTATTAAAGCCAATTTTTTATTTATCAATGGCTATACATAATATTAACCATGCAGCTAGTAACAAGTCAGGTTGCAAGTACATGAAATACTTTTACAAATAGAGATTAAGTTTAGTTGTGTCTTGTCTTGAGTATACACTGAGCTAGGATAGGGTACACATAAGTTATATTGATGAGCTGAGAAGTGGAACTCAACCAACTGGATCATATGCAAGCTTGTGATACTGGATATGGAGATTGGCCACAGGTGGATGCCCAGTTACTAACAATTAGAAGAGATGCTGTGAGGCTTCATCACCTAAATAGTGTTCACAATAATGTCTATTAATTAAAGTTAATGTGATTAAAGAAATGGAAGTAAAGCAGTACAAAATTAGTACATCCTTAACCACAAGTACATTGCTCTGGTTATAATGAAATAGCAAGGAGAACCTGATGACAATGCCTGGTAGAGGATGTTACAGTAGTGTCAATATTTGCTCTGTTCTTGTCATCAAAGTCTTCTTCACAAGCACTATCAAGTTTGTCCATATTAATATAAGTAACTTCATTTTCTCTAATGATTTTAAATTCTGCATTCTTATTTAATACTATTTGTTCTATGTCTGTCATTGCCCTTTTCAAGTTTTGGAAGTGTAATATCCTTCTGTTGTTTAGTTTATAGTTGTTGTTAGGTAGTGTTTGTTGTATAGAGTATGGCCCTGCCATTGTGTTTTTAATTTTCTCATTTGGTTTATGTCTTGTGGCCTCATTAGTGTGTATGCATTAACCTTGTCTCCTTTCTTGTGTGCTTTACCAAATATTTTCTTATTGAAGTTCCTCTCCTGCCTGATGGTTGATTGTTTTGTATTGTGACACATTGCCTTGTGGATTCCTGTTATTTGATCTTTTAATTTCTTTATGTATTCATTTTCCAGTTTTTCAGAGTATGTGTTATATTGCATTAAGACTGGTGTTTTGGCCTCTCTGCTGTACATTGCTTTACACAGTGTCATGCCTGTGGTAGAATGCACTGATGTGTGTTAGAAATATTCTAAAATTTCCAAGACTTCTCTCCAATCTCTTCCTTTAATTCTGGATGTCATTCTCACATTAATTTAATCATTGAAGGATTTACTAGTTCTATGGCTACATTAGCTTGTGGGTGGTATGCTGTTGTTTTTTCCTTAAGTATTTCCATTATTTTGGTCATTTCTTCAAATAGCTTACTTTCAAATTGGACTCTGTAGTCTGATATAATTACTTCTATAGGACCAAATTTCAAAATCCATTCCTTCATTATTTTTCTGTGACTATTTTCACTGTTGTCAACTCCAAGGATATCATTCAAGCATATTTGGTGAAGTTATCCACTATAACTAATATGTACAGGTAACCCTCTTCATCTTGTGACAGTCTACATGAACTATTTCATGTGGCAATAATTTTTTCTAGCAGTGCCATCTGTCTTAGAAAATGAATATTATTGTTAAGTAGACAGGCTGTGCACTTATTTATAATATCCTCTACCATTTTCCTAACTGATATCATTATGAACATTGTGTTAAATATCATTTCAGTTTGTATTATTCCAATGTGTCCATTCCCATTGTAGAGTCGCTTGGGGACTTTTGTTGATTTTATTCTTTAAAATTTATTCTGTATTTCTACGTCACTATGACGTCAATATTTATTTTCGATCTCAGGTTGCTATTGCTAATTTGACGTCCCCTCGATGGTGCTTATTATTGCTCAAATTGAATTTTGCGAGGGAAAAGAAATTGATCATGTTAAACTACGTTGACATCTGATTATTGTAAACAAAGGCAGGTAATAGTTAATCATTTGTATAAAACCTGAGAGAACTGTAGCAATAGCTTAATAGATTTTATCTACTCTCAACTGCCGTCTTTACTGTTGTATTTTCTATTTATTTATTATCTTTATGAAACTTATTGCTTAAGATTGGCGACAATTCAGGAGTGCTTTCAATAGCATGGGGCGACAAGTTGCTTCTGGGGGTCTGTTGATTACCCAGTCCGAATTGTGGACTCATTAAGTTATGTATACGGTTATGTATAAGGAAATAATAAATTTCTCATTTGTAGTTCAACACATACATGCACTTATAAAACCTAATACTGTGATGATACCATGCTGTTGGCTAGCACAAATATCTGGCAACTACAGATTATTTAATAGTCAGCTGAGAGATAACAATGAAAATGAGAGTTGTATTTTCTGAAATGAGATAGAAATTAAGCAAGTGAGACAAATAGGGTAGCACCAGTCAATAGGTTAAGCACTTTAATTTTGGATGCTCTGCTTTGGCTGGAAGCCATAGGAATTGGTCATTTTGGATCTTACCTAAAGTAGTTTTGTTACATGGATTAATTACCAATGTTGCATCTATAAGTTAGAAGTTCTATGTTATTCTTTTTCCCGGAATTGTGGCTGTTCTGTAAATGCTATTCAAACCTTCTGCAGAGTCAATTAAGTTTTTAGTTAAATTTCCCTACCAGCCCACGATTCTACATGGTGACCATGACAGGACGCTGACGTGATAACTTCTTAATCTTGTTGTTCTCTTTCAATGGTTTGGTTGTTAGTTGGTTTTTCGTTTTGGTGCATATCAGCTGGGATAGTTGTTTCCCCTCATCACTGTGAGACTTCAGAGAAAGTCACCTATCAATGTGTTCATTAACCTCGTCACCCTTGAAGGAAGGCGATGAAGCCTTTAGTGTTTCTTATTTGGCTGATGTCAATTGTTAAATTTCTTGCTTGTTTTACTTTTACTAGTGCTTTAATATGTTGGATTTATTACCAAATACCGCCATGTTCGTTTTTCCCAATTCAGTCTGTTAGTTTTGTTACCTCCTTAAGTGGCTGTTTGCCTTTGTGTGTGTGGAAGTGCTCCCCACTGTCAGTCTTGGAAATTATTGTTTTATTCTCTAAGTTATCATGGATTCTAGTTGTACTGTTATTTACTCTCCTACTTTTGGGACTTCTCCAATTCGGAGCGTCCCCTGTGCAAGCGTTACCCCTTGTACCATTGGATCATTACTTAATTTTTCCCAACCTTCTTCTCCGACCACCCAAAGGATGGATCACAATGCCTCTATCATCCCGTACAGCAATGCAAGTGCAATGAGTCCATCATATCATCAAAATATGTGACATGTGTTAAACTCTCAGAATGCTCCTCCAATTCCCATGCACCCTCGCAGTTATGCTAGTGGTCATGAGCAGCAGCCTACGCCTCAGCTTGATGCGCACCTCGCGGAGATCGAGCACTTGAAGAAAGCATTGTCACAACAGGTAGCTCTGAGGATGGAG
>CABFPE010000050.1:3435-19878 GCA_900660155.1 Hofstenia miamia
TAAATATATATGTATATATTATTAAACACTATGATTATACAAAGGCAAATGATATTTCTATCATCCATATATATCTATATCTAAAATATATGTGTTTCTAGGTTAGGGCAAACTCGGGTTAGACAAAAACAATGGTTATTTCTTATCAAAGTTACATGTAATCTACTTTACACGTTTTAGACATAGCTCCGGTATAGCCCCACACGCATATCTAGTAATACATTATTATAGTATTATCATTATTTTGAATAATGATCAACTTTGCAACAGATTGATTATAAAATACATTTAGTGGTCAGACAAATGTATGGTGACCGGTTAGCTTGCAATTATTCATTGCAGAATGAAAATTCAAGGAAGAGGAAATGTATTGCTATGAAATTATCACCTTGTTTATAGGATGGATAATATAGTACACATTGAGGTTTGCTTTTTGAACACAATCATTCTCAAAATGTTAATGAAAGCTGACCTTTAAACAATGAGATAATCTCTTGAGAAGGGAGTGATTACATTAATGAAATTCACAGTTAAATAAACTCTGAATTTATTTCTTTCATATAATTAGATGAATATTATAGTAGAAGCTTCAATAAATATGTATATCTCCTATTATCGACAATGAAAATCAATTGGAAATGACATATATATTTATGACATTGCCTGCAATGCACGATATCGAAAAATGATACAAAAATTATAAAAATGTGTAAATACATTAAGAAGAAAACTTTATAGATGAAACTTGACTTACACCTCGATGATAAGTAGAATGGTGTGATTTATATGTACTGGGAAGACCCCAACGTAGACGGCCCCACTGATGTACAATAACCATATCTAAAATTGTAAATAATTGCATGGAATTCCCAAAAATACCGACCTATGCTCCCAAACAATGTTCTGGTGTAATATTCATCCATTAGAAAGCGAGGAGTTAAGTACATAAATTCACCCTCTTGTCCACAACCACTGAATTGCGGAGTATAAGGTTCATTGCCATACAATGGGCTTGGGACGTCAACTAAGAAGAAACAATTACATATGAGTTATTGCACAAAAATCATGTTGATATGAATTCTTCAGAAATCGCTGTAGATACATTATAAACAGGGGCAAATTTAGGGGGCGGACAGGGTGGCAAGTGACCTCCCCTCCAGGGCGCACTCAAGCCTACTGCTACCTCATTTTTTTCTTTTTGGTGTTATGTTACAGTGTAGTTTTATTAGAATTAGTATTTTTACATTAGTAACATTTCAATCCAATTTTTTAAATAAAAACAGTATACAATGCTTTGCCAAAAGTGTTTTGGTTGCCGATGAATCACAATAAATATACGAAATAACATGATTTTTTGCGTTCTTTACTGTTTAAAATCGTATGACATCTAATTATGAAAAAATGGGCAAATAATGCTAGAAAAATATTCTGTCTGTAACAACTTTTAAATTTACATTTATTTTTTACTGTAATATTGGTTGTATATTTTATTAAAACATAACTCAACATCTAAAAATAACAAATAATACGTTTCAACTTTAGTATTTTACTTTAATATTTCAATCATGTAACTTTTTATCTCAAGATTTTAAAAGGATGAATTTGAATTGCATACATTTTTAATAATTGTTTTCCCAAAATTTACTCAATTTCATTGAGCGATAAGAAAAGGTAAGAATGACGTCAAACTGTTTAAGTTTAATTCTGGACAGAAACTTAAGGAGATCTTTGAAACAGTCCGTATCAGTACAAGGAGGAAGAGATGTGGAGCAAATGGATTGCGAAACACATTTACGAATTTTGAACACATCCTGAGATTCTGCATAGCCAAGGAGACGCTGGAGTCGAATAGACGTATAGTGTTATGCCTGCAGACGGAATATATGGACGTTTACTTGGAATTTAAGAAAATTGACGAAGTAGTTGATAATTATCTGAAAATTCGAGAAGATGCCGATACCTGGTTGGAACACATTTACATTTCATTTACAGCTAAGGAATTAGCACAGTCTGTCAACTGTGAAGAAAGCAGACCCCGCACGTGTCAAAAGCAGACCTTAAGAGGCAATGTACATGCAGAGTCGATTAGTGAACAATTCAGGAGGCCAGTTGCCACACCTTTTTTAGATATTTTCCTAACAGAATTATCAGAGAGATTTATTCCAGACAAACTAATTCCTGGTATCATCAAAGCAAAAACTGAAGATGATTTGGATGATCTAGATCAGGAGTTGGTGGCTAAATGGGAAAAGTTTTTGCTCCAGGCTAGCAAATTTTGGAGATGGAAAAGGCATTGTTTGCAAATCGAAGATACAAGCATTTCTTCCTTCATTGCTAGACACACACATGCTGATGGTGTATTCCTTCCTAATATACGAGAACTTCTTTTTGTATTGGCTGTGTTCCTAATCGGTAGCTGTGAGGCCGAGGAGCGATCATTCTCATGTTTTTACGAATTCACTACTGGCTCCGTACAAACATGGGAACAAATCAATTATCCAACCTATGTCTTGTAGCAATGAATTGTCACGATATAGATATTTCTCCGGCTGAGAGGCTTAAGCGTTTTCTAACAATCTATCCGCAAAGAATGCAATAAGCTCAGTCTCTTTTTGCATAACTTTTCCACTTATTTCGAGTGCAATGCTTAAAACGAATATAATTTTTGACGGAGCTTACTATTCTCTTTTTTATAGACCCATTTTAGCTTTGTACACTATACAGAAATTGCTTCTTTGTTTCTTATTGAGAAATGCCCTTCTATAGTATCAAAAGTGTTAGGTATTTTGGGACACCGTGTATGAGGTTTTTGCAATTTTTTGCCGCTAGCCAACCCCCTAAATATTGACCTAGATCTGCTGCTGATAAAATCATGATATTTATAATTGAATTTAAATAAAAATATACAATATTAGTGCTTTTTTAACTTCATAAATTTAGCAAAAAAATCAGTTATTCATGTGGCGTTGAGGATAGCTGTTTGGTCTGAACTGAAAATAATAGATCACATGAAAAGATATACATGAATGTAATTAGTGATACAAAGTATGTTTTCTGAGTATGTGTTGCGCTAAGCCTAATTCATCAAGCATCAGGATAGAGACTGTTTCTTTTCCACTTAAGTGTTAAAATATTGCCCAGTGGCAAGTGCTTTCAGGTGGGTCTTTGGGACGTCAGAACCCTGAATTTCTGTACTAGAATGTCTGATATAATTGCTATGTATTACAGATAAATGCTTAAAAAGTACAAACTTTAAGCGTTCCCTAAGTCAGATCAATACATATCTAATTCATATCTAAACCAAAGTTTTCATTTAAATTGAATAAAAGTGATCACTTTTCTGTTTTGCAACCATTTATAATCTTAAATCAATTAATGTTCAAAATTTAGTAAGGAACATATTTTAAAATAGACAAACATAAGTATTCAAACAATATAGTAGTGCTCAGTGGAGTCGGAGATGGGGGATGGGGGTATATATGACCAATGCTCCTTGAAGAAGGCTTAATTTTTCACAAAGCGGTGCAAATTTATTAAGCCTATTCTATTAGGAAGTTATCATAGAAAATTATATGTAATATATCCAAAATTTTCCCATACAAAATCTATTCGAAATTTAGAGACCTTTCGCTAGATGTCTACTTAAATAAATAAAATTTCTAAACGCAAAAAAACAGATTTCAAATTTAAATATAATGCAAAATTCAAAGGTAAAGATATTAAAGGCCTTTGAATTGCTAAATGAATCTGTCATAAAAAATTTCCTGTTTTAAATTTTTTCCTTATCGTATTTTATATTGCCAAAGGTAATATTATTTGAGACAAAGTTTTCATAAAAAGGATGTTGTTGACCTCATAAACGCAATCATAAAAATTTATTGTGAAAATATTAAAGTTTTATTTCTTCCACATATTTTGAAATTATGTTAGTGTTTTTGTAGTTTTCATACAGGCACATTTAAAATACAGCATATCAGAATAGTCTAAAAGTAGATAGTGGACTCCCCATGAAACCACCACCAGTGGTCAATTGGTGGGGAAATAGTAGATTCAGCCACTCATAGCAACCAGTAGAACTCTAGTGACATCTGAGTTACTTCTAATCATAAATAATATTTGAGATAATGCTTGCAAGTAAAACATTATTCATTGTGCTCCTTAGATCTCATAAATATAGCAAATTTATTGTTAAGAGGTTTTTTGCTATTATAAGATATATGTGCTGAATGAAAATTCTAAATATTTTGTTCATGATGTTCAGGACCTTGACATTAATGTCTATATGAGTACTTAAAATTAGACAAAAATTATTTTTAATTATTGGAAAAAAATAATGTTTAAAATTGCAATTGCTTCTGAAATTAATTTCAAATTGGGAATTTTTGTGTGCTTGTTGTTATTGTTTATAATAAAGAAATTCTTTTTTTCTTACCTAATTAAATTCAATATGAATGCTAAAATTGTTTGCATTTCCTTCAACCTTTTGTTAGGCTGGTGTTAGTTGAAACTGCAATGTTTAAAATATTTATCAATATAAAAGTATGGTATTGTTACATTTAAGACATTGCTCTAATGCCGAAATCCTACTTTTGCCATTAATAGGTAACTGGTGGCCCACCAATTAGCCACAAGTGACCGGTTGGTGTGCCACCTGCCAAATCCTACCTGGTCGCCCCAGAGATGCAACCGTGCTTTGTTTTTTGAAGCACGGCACGGAGGATTTTAAGCACGGCAGGTTTCTCAAAAATATCTAATTCTAGTAACAAATCAGACGAATACAAGTATAATTGTTGTATTTTTGTTTGGCAAATTTACTGTAAATGTTGGAAGAAAAACACTTTGTTGGAAAAACATCTTTTCCGCAAGATTCCTAAAACACAAGTATGCATCCGCGGTTTTATATAAACACATTTTGATCTGCGTCCATTAATGTAACGTGTTTCAAAAATAAACACCAAAATGTTCTTATTTACAAGAAGTAAACAGTGAAAAACAAAAAATTTAATTTTTGAAGAAAGTTTTGATATAAAGTTTACTCATTCTAATTAAATGTTCACATGGTAACTAGTGCGTGAATAACTTGAAACGCTAAATTCACTTGAATTTTGTAAGAACTATAAGCACTTACAAAGACAGCAGTATTTTAAGGGGCGTTAATGCTTAGAAAACCAATTTTTTTAAACATCGCAAAATGGAAACGAATTTGAATTTTATTATGAAAATGTTTAAAATTTAATAGTAACATAGCATTTTATTAATATAACAATAAAATTTTTACAATAATATGTCATAAGTTGCTCAAGACAAAATCGTAATTTTTTATCATAAAACATTGCGTTATCTTAGAACGCACGTCTGTAAAACACATTTGAAGAAATTAATGGCTTGCAAAGACTTTAGATGCGCTTTAATGCGTAATCTACTTTTAAAGTAATTAACGTACTGGTTTACATGTACATGGTTATGCTATTCTAACAGTATGGACATTTGAATACCTAGAAAACGCTTACTGCATAGAAAAATAATGTATGAATTAGAACATAAACTATAAACTTAGAAACATTAAATTACGCGTATTAAATTATTCGTTTTGTACTAAATATGCCTCACGAAAGTTCGACAAAAATGGCAAAGCATAATAACTAATACATCTCTAAGCAATGATTTAAAATTCTGCAAAAATCAACCAGGAATTATTTGGCATAATGAAAATACGAATATTGTTGTATTCTAACAAATTCCCGCAATGTAATTTATATGCAAATCTATTTCTAAGAATCCTTTTTATTATTAAACATGAACTAACATTTAATATATTATGAAAAATGTAATTGTGTTATAGAAGTTCATGAATGAATTATCGCACGCCACTTATTTTTCAACAAATCAATTTAGTTTTCCTCCGCTTAGTGATTTGCAAAGTAAACTGATTTTAATTTCTTGAGATGGCCTACTAGTGGTTGGCTACGTGGGTACTTTAAATGCTTCGAGATTTGATGCAACACACTAACATCTAATTTGAGCCAAATCTACTACGAATATTATTAATAATTCGTACTGTATAAAATATACACATTTTTCAATAGATCGACTAATCTAAACTCAACTAGTGTTCTTATGCTCTGGGTCAGGTTATGATCTGAACCCATCTTCTCAGATTTTGATCATTTTAAGTTTTCTAATATTTGTTGCAAAGGTTTTGTAATTACGAATATCAAATCAATATTTAGTTGTATATTTGGTAAATATGGACATGAGTTGAAAACTTAAGCCCTAAACCAGCTTAGCCCTGAAAGGCATTGCCCATTTAAATTTATGCCAACTCAGTAAATCATAGACGCAATTTATTGTCCCTACCAAAATATTTCCTTAGTTTAGTAAGACCAACGTATCTTAGAAACTTATAATAAGATCTACACATTACAATTTAATACAACCTGAATTTTAAGAGTAAATAATAATAATGTAAAAGTTCGAAAATTTAACAATGTAGCCAATCACTGATAGACCAACAGTGGTAGAAACGATGGGCCACCGGCGGATTTGGCCGCCGTACAGCCAGTGGCTAACTGATGGATAATGGGTGTGCCACTGGTGGCAAAAGTACGATTTTGGCATCAGAGCAATGTCTCAAATGCAACAATATCGAACTTTTATATTGATAAAGAGTTTAACTAATCACAAACCCAACAAAGGGTTGCTAACAAGCTTACCATTTAAATTGATTTTAATTTGGCAATGGAAAATATAAAGAATTATTTTGTTACAAGCAATAAAAACAAGTATATAAAATTCCCAATTTTTAATTTAATTTTCAATTTCAGAAGAAATTCCATTTTTAAACATTATTATTTTCCAATAATTAAAAATTACTTTTGCCCAATTTTAAGTAATCATATAGATATTAATTTCAAGGTTCGGGAATAATGGCGAATAAATTATTTGGAAATGTCATTCTGCACATATATGTTGTAATCGTTGCAAGCAGAAAATTGCAAAAAACCCTTCACAATGAATTTAATATATTTATCAAATCTAAGAACCATAATAATGAATAATATTTTAGTTGCAAACATTAGCTCATATATCATTTATGATGAAATCAGATGTCACTAGTGGTCCACCAGTGCTCCACTGGTGGCTATGAGTGGCTGTAATTGCCACTCCTGCTACTGCCTCTCCACCCGTGGAAAATCTATAACGGTTGAAAAATATTTTACTGCTATAATTAAATTTCAATTAAGAATTCCAAATTCATAAACGTTAATATTTACTCTCTTTTTTCTTGGATTTATTCGTATAATGGCTGCAGGAACTTCATTAATTGGTAATGAATATATTACTATTCTTCTAGATTCCCTCTCTGAAAAAATTTTAAAATCATACAACAGCAAAACAGTAATAAAAGTTACTATTAAAGACGAATTGCTTGAGTTAGTGTCTAAGTGCAAAAATGCAATAATTGAAGAACTCCTTTTACAACTACAGCAAAAAAATAAGGATGCAAAGACCACAATAGCTCTTAATAAACCATCTTATGCAAGCGTTATGAAATCTAAATCTAAAGCATCCAGTGTTGAAACAATTTCAATCAAAATAGGAGACTTGCGGCCTGATGCAACTGTCATTAAAAATCTAGAAAATGACATTATAAAAGCCCTTCTGAAAATTCTGCACCTTTGCATAGCATTAAAAGTACAAGCTCGGGTAAAGCTCTTTTGCGATTCCAAATTGGCGATGAAATTCAGCCTGTAATAAATACATTAAAAGACAGGATATAATCCAACTCATGAAAAGAAACCTTTACCAACAATGTCAATATCGTACATCCCTAATTTTTGGAAAGCCTGAGAATAATCAGTTTTGTTTTGACTTTTTACGACAAAATCCGTCATTATTTAATGAAAATTCAACTTTCTCTCCTCTATGTTAATATCAAGTGAAATCTGGGGATTATTTTGCAGTAGTCAAGGTTGCTCCCTCTGAAAGAGAAGCTTTAATAAAATGTAACAAGATAAAATTCTAAAAGATTTCATTAAGCCACGACAAAGTACTATATGTTTATTATTTGGCCACTCTAAAACGCATTGGAAGCAGAATCAACCCAACTTCATTAAATGTGCTGAATAACACATCATGAAAAATTGCCAAAAACAATCTTTAAAATGTAGAAACTGTGAATTATCTTCTGATGAAAACATACGGATTTCCAATGTAAATCATAACTCATTTTCTAATAAATGCCCTGTTCTAAAAAAACTAATGTCGAAGATTACTGCAAGAATTGACTGGGGTAATAGTCCTCCTGATAATTTCTGATTAACTAAGAATTTACATAAGTTTGTGTTAATTAATGCAATGTCTATTTTACGATAACTTCAAGGTGAACTTAAATCACAACAGCACTAGGAAATTATTTTGATGAACTAAATGTTGACTTATGTTTAGTCACCGAATCCCATATTCATCTCAACCATCCAGATCGATGCGTGGCTATTGCTGGCTTTGAACATCACAGAACGGACAGATATATTTGCTACTGTCATAAAAAGAATTTTACAAAGTTGCATAAAGGAAGAGGTGTGATTGTTTATATTCGTAAAACATTAAATAGTGAAATCGTAGAGATTACAGAAGATGACACAGAATCTCTGTGGATTTTGGTGATGAAAAACTACAAAAAATACCTTGTTAAAGTATCCTACAGTCCACCAGGCCGTGATTCACAACTCAAAATATCTATCACAATCCTAATTGAAGTCACAAAACATCTACAAAAATTTTCCAATTATAATAGTTGGAGTTTGCAATAAATCAGATCTCAACTTGTTATTAGATGAAACTGGTCTTATAGTACTTGATAGTCTTCCTAGTACAATTGCCAAGAATCCTAATGAAATTCGTGGTATTAGCATTACCTCTTTCTCAGCTAGAATATTTGAAAAATAGTACACAAATATTTTATTTCTCCTGAAATAATTAGAAAGAGTGTTATCAATCAATTTGCATATAAAAAGGTATGTCTACAAATGATTATCTTGTAACATTTCAACTTCAAGTTTGCAAGGCTTTGGATAATAATAACATTGAAGGAATACACTCAATTTTAATAGATTTCTCAAAGGCATTTGACACCTTAGACCAAGAAAAAGCTGCATTAACATATAATCATTTTATTGAATCCCAGCACATATGCTCATGGCTGTATTCCTTCACAAAAGGTCGTTCACAGCAATTAACTTTTAAAGGAATCACTTGCAATCCTTTAGAAATTACATTAGGATCCTCTCAAGGAACAGCTGGAGGTCCAAATTTGTACTCAATGTCAAGTGATTCACTAAGATCCTCTCAACCTAACTGCTTTATGATGAAATATTTAGACGATACAACTGCAGGCATACCTTGCTAAAAACTTTCAGATCTAGATCAGAAATTGGCACTTAAGAATACAATAACATCAATAAAATCGTGGGCAGAAAAATGCAATTTAAAAATAAATTATTAGAAAACCAAGATCATACATTTCTCTTTAAGTAAACTAAGTAATTATCAATGTCAGCAAACACAAACTTGTTATTCTTCACCTAAACATGCAATTATTCTTGGAATTACAATTCAAGAAAATTTGAAATTCAACAATCATGGGAAGCATCTGTTATCAAGTCTAAATGCCCAAGTTTACATTCTAAGAGATCTAAAATCAAACAATTGCACAATAAAGGAAATAAATAAAGTTTTTGAGTCACTAATTTTAAGCAAAATAAGATAAGGAATATCAGTTTATGGACCAGGCTTTGCAGTTCTTTCAAGCAACAATAGATTTTTATTACGATGTTTTAAAGCTGGTTTTTGTAAAAAGATATATGATTTATTTAAGATCAGAGATGAGGAAGACTTTGTACTGGCTAGAAAAATTGTAGAAAATCCACGACATACAAAGGTTTAATTACTTCATAATAAACGAAAATAAAAAAGAGCAATCAACTAGATTAAATCAAATATATCAAATACCATTAGTACGAACTGAAACGTTCAAGAATATATTTGCACAACGCGCAATGAAGTTAATTTAAATTATAGAAGTAAAAAACATTTAATTTTACTTAATTTTTGTTATTGTTCTTTTATTCTTTTTATGTACATATTTATCCTCAGTCTGTATTTGACTTGAAGTAATTATAGTGTTCTACTGGTCTACTACTGGTGAGGACCAGTGGACCACTGGTGGTGTCTACATGGGTATGTATTATTTTTCAACACATTGTTTGTAAAATAAATGACATTTTTGAATTTCAGCCCATCATTTCCAATTCTTATAGTTCATCTTCATCTCTGATCTTAGTTGTTAGCTTAAATAGTTAAAAGTTGAAAATCATACAAAGCAAATATTATTTTATGACATGTATTAAAAAAGCACTCGGAATGTATTCTCGTAAGCATCGTGCGACAGAAATATTATGCACATGGAACTACTAGTGTAATGTTAGTGTAACGTGGAAAAAGTGGTCACCCTGGGGAAAAGAGAATTCAAATTAGTTATCAACAATTTTTTCAAAGAAATTTTTTTATTATATAACTGGATGTATGAGATTTACTTTTTTACTTTTTTTATATGTTTTAATATATGACTTGAACATTCAGTATTTGGGATTGTTATTGGATAGAAGTTACAGTAGTGAAGTTAATAATTATCATGTCACTCAAAATTTGATGAAATTCCTCTCTACGCAATTTAATGTTGGCGGTCTGTAAAAGAAATTTTCTAAATACTCATATTTGCTTTGGTTGTTTATTAAAATTCCAATGACATTTGGAGGCTATATGACCTGAAAGGGGAGGTGCTAATACGAAATTTCAATACTACTAGACATTGGAATTTCAATAGCTCAACTAACAATTCTGCTGGACATTAAAGGTAAATAAAATTTTTGCAGCAATTTTTACTCAAAATTTGTTCAAAATATCGTAATTTTGAAAAAAAATTTACAATAACTCAAAACATGTGCATAAAAATATAAATTAAATGTTAAATAAATGCTAAGGTAAAATAATTTATTACCTATGATAATACAAACGTCTATATATTAGTGTTCTGAGGCCATGAAGCCATGAACGTTGCCACGTTTTAGCTGTTTGCCAGCCGTAATCGCGGTCAACGGCCGACTACGGCTAAGGGCAACGGCCTTCTGAGGCTAACGATTTTGTTTTACGACCAAAATCCTGGCTAAGATTCATTTCTAAACGTGATGAACAATTTATTTTCATGATATTTATTCGTATTTTTGATTTTAAAAATTAGTCGCTTTGACCATTTTTTTAATTGTTCAACTATGAATGCGTCATTGGCTGTTCAGGGTGTTTGCCTTAAAATGCACGTTCTATTTGTTCGTGGTGCTTACCATGACAGCACAATAAGGAAATCAATTTGCTATCATTTTAATCTTATTTTGCATATGGTGTGGAGAAAGATAATTTTCAATAGACTATAATATCTCTCTAAATGTCATTTTACTTATTGCAGAAAACACAAATATATTATGTATAAATACTTTTTTGTTTTTATCAAATGAGCTGTAGAATGTTATTGATATGAAGAGAAATTCATCACAAGCTAGAAAGTGAAAATACATATTCAAAGCTTCATATTGCAAATGAAATGTAAGGAAAATTAAGATTCTTAATAATCACATTAGGATTTTTTAAAAAAAACTCCATTTGGGGCTTAAAATAGTGCGCATTGCCAAACCACCATTTATTTACAAACAGGTGTGGACACTTTACTCCACATTGTGATCCCCAAATTGAGCTGTACCCAAACGAGGATTATTGTATTTCTTAATTAATGAATTCTATGTATATTACTCAATGAAATTTTGATAGATATGGCTGTAGTTTTGTACTGATTGCCTTCTGCAAAGCACCGCATTTCATGTACACAGCTAAAAATTACATAGTTGTCATAGTTTAAGTTTGCAATATAATGTATATGTGATAAGCAAATAATGTTATAAAACAAATACGAAACAGACTAACCAAGAACATCAGCCGTCTTAATGTGTTGAGTAGCAACAGCGGGTTCAACTACTTCTTCGAAAACAGAAGCATCCCATTTATGAGGTATAACAATACTGATATCACCAAACTGTGTGTAATTATGTGTTGCGTTATAAAGAAGTAAAGAAGCATAGCTGAAAGAATGCTAAATACTCTTATTTTATATCAGGGATTGGGAATTATTAAGTATAAAAATAATTCAAAAATATTAATTGCAAATATGTTGCATATATATATATATATGTATATATATATATATATATATATATATATATCCTTGTGCATAGTAGTTCGGACTAATTAAATAATTCCAATTTTAAGCGACTATATATCCCGTATATATTTAAAATTCGGTGAATTGGGGATTCATGCACAAAATATCGATCTATCCAATCAACTTTCAAGTGCTTTGGAGTCAAACGTGGACAAACTCTGGAATGGCGGGCTAAATGTGCTTGGAAACGGCCCGTTGATTTAGAAAGGCGCCCTGTTTTTGCCAATGACCCAATTTGACCGGTTCTTTTATAATATGATATACTGGAATTACTGTTTGCTTTGATAATTTAAGATATTCGCAAATTTTTTCTGTGGAATTTTTCCAGGAATTTTGGAACTATAATTTGCGGAACTATATGCATTTTGAGGTGAACAATTGAGCAATTGTCAGAAATGTTAAGCTTAGACCTAAATGCTAACAGGTACATTTTGAAATTAAGCATTCACACTTTCAAAGTACTGTAGCAGTAACAAATAAGAGAACAACGTTAATGTGAGAAACATTAGTCCGAACTACTATGCACAAAGCTGTATAATCTGTTTGAATTTAAAACATTACAAATTGTGATTGAAAGATCTGATATAGAGTAGCAAACGGTTCCAATGTTCAGAAACCTCGACTAACCAAATTCTTTTAGAAGCAAACCGTTTAAGATTTAAAAAAAAGTTATTACAAACAATAACTCAGAATAGCACTAGGTGTATCTCGGAATACAGGATGATTACGCGATTCTTGAAACTTGCCGTGTGTTCTGGATGAAGCAAATCCCGAAGTTGCTGAAAATTTGCCTTCCCCACTTGAGAAGCTTGAGATTGAACATCTTCATTGAAAAGACTTGATTCTGTTACACTGCAGCTCCAGAATGAGTAATTTTCAAGTGAAAACTTGCTGATTTTATTGCATGTAATAATTCAAGAATTTCCAGCAACTTATCATTTCTTGGCTTTCAAGTATTACTTGTGAGATTATGTAATAGAAAATCAGCAGTTAACAATCTAGATGCAATAAATCCCCCGCTTTTGGTGAACCGATTTTGGATGACAAGCAAAAAAATGATCATTCAAATTTCAAATGGGCTCCTCGAGCATTAAACAAAGCTGATTTATTTATGAAGATGTATGGGGGTCTAGAAAACACCGGCCTGAGAGCAATGGACGAAATGTGATTGAAAGGAATGCAAACAGCACTGTTAATAACATTTTGCTTCCTGTTAGCAGTCAACAGCATTTCGGGCATCCCTAATTATGGGCGATCTTCATAATTAAACAGTTTTGCTGAATTGGGACACGTTGCTCTTCGCGCTTTTTGATGAGTGAAACATGTACTGAAGATGATAACTTGCTAGGGCATGCGCTAATGAACATTTTTTATTTGATTATTACTCAGTCTTCAAAATGACTTCATTTGTTTCAAGTAAATTTTACTAAATCTACAATAATTATTAAAGGGTTTAACAAATATTGAAATAATTTATTTTATTGATTTATCAACAAAAATAATTTATCATTACCAAACAATATTTTTTAGTTATATATATCCAATCCTTGAATGAAATGCCATAGTGAATAATACAAATGGATTTTTGAAAATCACACGATTTCATTTAAAATACAAGAAATAGAAACAAATTATTTTACCTTGATAGCTTTTATAACTGCAATACCATGTTGTTCTTCAATATTATCAGAAATTACAATAAGGAAATCGTAGTTGCCAGAATTAAGTGTAATTTTAGTCAGTGAAATTCGAAATAAAACTGGTAAGAGAATGCATATCAATGAATGCGTAACTTTCATATCGACTACTAAGCAAGTACTACTCACTTAAAGATAACTGAGTTTATAAAGCAAACAGATGAGAATTCCAAGAAAATTACAATTTAAATTAATATATATGGGACATATCATAATTTTAAAGAATTAATTTATGCTCAAAAATAGGTTTCCTCCAATTTTCTATTGCAAAAACTGTAACAGATTGGGATAATAATTACTTTCACAATAATTAAATTTAAGTTTTCAAAATAAATATCTCAAAATTACACTTATGAGTCAATCAAGCTCATTATTCCAATACTTCAACTACTGAATACTCAAATCAAGGAATCAAATTTCTTAATGTTTTAAGACATTCAATTATTAAACAAAAATAGCTAATAATTTTTTATAATATTTTGTCAAATTATTGCAGGATCACAATTTTACAAATGTTTTGTATCATGTCTGTTCATCAGTGGTGAGTCAATGAATGAACACAGATAGTCTCTGTCAACTTTATTATCTAATAGGTTGGCTCAAAAACCAAAATTTCGGAAATCCGTTTGTCCTTTGTGTGGAAAATTGAACAGATCGTTAAAAACACTACATGAAATATTCCATGTAGTATTATTTAAGCATCTATGCACATTTCCACACTAAGGACAAATTGATTTCCAAAATTTTGGTTTATACACTGCCTTGCTATTGTTAAAGTGAGTTATTACTAATATAATCAAAGTATGAATAGAGATAATAACTGTACCTGTATTGAAAAGAGCATTTACAAGTCAGCAAGTGATTCAATTGTAAGCATTTACTCAAAAAATTAAAATAATTACAGATAGTTATAATAGTTATGAACAGAAGTCATAAAATGGAATCATCATTGCTATACAGGCAGGGGATGCTTCCTACAAGAACATCATTACACGAAATTTAATTTAAGATTTATTAGCCTCTAATGGAATAAATTTAACAGATTGGGATAATAATTACTTTCACAATAATTAAATTTAAGTTTTCAAAATAAATATCTCAAAATTACACTTATGAGTCAATCAAGCTCATTATTCCAATACTTCAACTACTGAATACTCAAATCAAGGAATCAAATTTCTTAATGTTTTAAGACATTCAATGATTAAACAAAAATAGCTAATAATTTTTTATAATATTTTGTCAAATTATTGCAGGATCACAATTTTACAAATGTTTTGTATCATGGCTGTTCATCAGTGGTGAGTCAATGAATGAACACAGATAGTCTCTGTCAACTTTATTATCTAATAGGTTGGCTCAAAAACCAAAATTTCGGAAATCCGTTTGTCCTTTGTGTGGAAAATTGAACAGATCGTTAAAAACACTACATGAAATATTCCATGTAGTATTATTTAAGCATCTATGCACATTTCCACACTAAGGACAAATTGATTTCCAAAATTTTGGTTTTGCGCCTCACCCACCCAGAGGAATTTTCTTGCATAACAACTGAATTAAATCATCATTATTGTGAAAAAAATATACACTGCCTTGCTATTGTTAAAGTGAGTTATTACTAATATAATCAAAGTATGAATAGAGATAATAACTGTACCTGTATTGAAAAGAGCATTTACAAGTCAGCAAGTGATTCAATTGTAAGCATTTACTCAAAAAATTAAAATAATTACAGANGTCATAAAATGGAATCATCATTGCTATACAGGCAGGGGATGCTTCCTACAAGAACATCATTACACGAAATTTAATTTAAGATTTATTAGCCCTCTAGTGGATGAATTTAGTAGTGTAGATGGAAAATTATTTTGAAATTAAATTGACTTCATTTTACCTCCATTTCTGTTTGAAATCAAAGCTACCATGACTCATTACGAAAACACTCTAAGTGTGAGAGTTCAATGACTTATATTTGTATATGTTTTTTCAGAAACATATTAAGGATGGAAGCCTATCATTTCTATATTCTTGGTTATTAATATTATTACTTTAAAAAATTCAAACTCAAATTCTTCTCTGAACTTTGAACTTTAGCCATAAAAAATATTTCTTTGAAAATCAATATACTGTATAATTATATTGTAGTTTTTTTGTAGAATTAACTTACTGCCAATAAACAGTAGAAGTAGAAACAAATGGTGGCTTAATACTGGCTCAAGATGGGAATATGTCAGTGGTAAATTTTTAAGACTGTATGACCATGACCCAGTTAACTCAAAATAGCTTAATGGAGCAAGTGGTTCAGAAGAAGATGATATTGGCCCAGTTATATCAGTTTATCACTCAACTGTTTAATATATGTTCATTTATTAAAGTTCAAACTAAAGGTTTTGTCAGTTAAAGCAAATGCTTGATGCG
>CABFPE010000050.1:20948-35910 GCA_900660155.1 Hofstenia miamia
TTCTGAAATGTGTCATTTGAAGAAATATAATAGAAATTCAAAATTGTTTTAATAAAAATTCCAAAATTATAAAGAAAAAAGGTGTAAAAATCTGATTTTGATCTTGTAAAATAGGTTTAGAGTTATTCCTTTAAACTCTGAGAACAGCTAAGAAATCTGAACAAGATTCAATTAGTATTGCCTTTAAAATTTATAAATATATTGCGCGACATTTTTAACATTTACATATATTGAATAGTATTATTTTAATCAATTTCACTCAAAGTGATTGGTAATGACTTCTATTATATATTAAGCAATACAGTGCAGCTAGATAGTGTACAACAAACACCCATTTCTATGAAATAGAGCTGCACTGAATGAATTGTCCTTGAAAAGCACTTTAAGTTCGCAATAATCTACTAATACATTGTTCGCAGTTTACAGTAAAAGTATTGATCAAATCGGAAATCGACAAACACTGCCACATGGAGCTATTGTTTTGTAGGAGAATGATATATATTTTATGACTACAGCGTCAAAGTTGACTCCACAGTAACCTTCCGAAGTTATTCTACTCCAAGGTTAAAATTGCTTTGCTCTAGACAGGTCAATGACATTTCAGATATCAAAGGAAGGTTTAATCCTTTGTTTACATAAAGCAAATATTGAAATGCTGTTAAAGTGGTATATGTTTTTATCAATTACATTTATCGCTCTAAAAATAGGGAATTTGGGCTGTGTAAATATATAAAGTGGAGAGCTAAAATATAAAAAGTGAAGAAGAGACAAAGAAGAATGCTATAATGTATAAGGATAAGCTCAGTCAAATATAGTAGATGCACTATTTTTAGACGGATGACAAACTAATAATATATCGGAAAGTCATCCAAGCATATAAAATTCACTATTTTGTAGGGGATATTGTAGTGGCCTGTATGCGCCATATTTTATATATCCTCGGCTATAGCTATCACTGAATGCAAACATATATTAACACAAAATGTTGTTAATGCGATTTTGAGAATTTATGGCATTAAAATTGTTGATATTAAATAAATATATTTTATTTACAGTGATTTAATTATATTTGAAATTACTACTGAAATTTCAAGCAAATTTCAGAAATATAATATTCGTAAAATCGATGCAAGATTAACACGTAGGTACAAGATGAAGAAAACTAAATATTTAGAAAGCAGTTGAATATCTTAATAGTATAGTGGAAGGTTCAATTTTGGGCTTCAAAGAACGGCCAGTGTTCCTCAGAAACTAATTCATATTCTTCAACCTACATATATACCAGTTTAGATTTTTCAAATCCTTTTAATTTTTAATATTAAAATAGCTAAGCTTAAAAATATAAATGAATGAATACATGCTTTTAATTAATGTCCCTTCATACAATGGTAGCTGTAAATCTAATGTAAAATATTTAGATTTTCTTGTCAATCTGCATATATTTAAAATTGTGTTAATAAGTCTATGCTCTATTTATATTTATTTGAATATATGCAATTGTAACGATGTAATTCAAGTTGGAAATGACAAAAAAATTATTATATATAGAAATATATTTTAGCTGCTCAAAAACATTTATAGGGCACATTTTATAAAAATTCACAGAACGTTGTTACAGGTATTATGAAATATTTCAATATATAAAATAATAAACTATAATATGATTTACCTCATTACTGCATTGTACTGCTATGTTTGCAAAGTAGAGAAAAAGACGAGCGCCTTACTATGTTTTACCTCAAAACATGCTTTGTAGTCAATATAAATGGACAATTTGCTCAATTAAATAAACGTTAAATCAAAGCTGTTTAAATATAAATATAGACTTTAGATATCAGTCTATCAGATTCCGAGAGTGAAGCATTAATACCTTTTCTTCTCGAATGTCTGTGCTATGAAATTCAAAAATTTTAATGGAATTTCCCTTGATTTGAAAGGGTGAATTCAATGCAATTTTGCTCAATTAATTTTTGAAGTTTTTCTAAATTTCAGTAGTTATATAGAATCAGTAGCTTTCGAATTTCAACAATCCGAGAGTGAAGGAACATTATATGATATTGCTTGCCCATTAAAGCCAAAAATAAATTTTATCAATGTATTAAGATAGCTAATAAATCACATTTTGAAGCGCCATCTATCGACAAGGAAAATCTTACTACTAAAATATTTCGTGTAAAGTTAAATTCAAATTTTGAATAATTACATGAGAGCAAGTATGCATGACGAAAGACTAGAAAGTGTCAGCCTTATTAGAATTGAGAGTGATGTTGCTGAAGGTATTGCATTATCTAAATTGGTGGATGCTTTTAAAGTAGCAAAACTAAGGAAGCTATTGCTATAAAAGGCGTGATTTACATTTGATTGCAAATTTTACTTGATTCTACTTATATTTTATTTATTGGTTTTAATACTAGTGTTAATTTATTATGGGTATTATGTAATTAAGTGAATTAAAATGAGAACAAAATAAGCTAGATAAATTCTATTGAACAAAAAAAGATTGAAATATTTTTCAAGATAAGGGAGTAAATCTCTTTAGTTTGAATATCTGGAGTACTTAAAATACAGCAAAATGTCTTTACGCAGCTTTATGCAACAATATTTCATTTTGTAGTACTCAAATTATGTTGAAACTTCGAAATATACTATTCTATGTTTTTATGAAAAGCCATTGACTATCATGAAGTTTCATTTAAGTCTTTCAAAACTACTGAAGAATTTGATAGCGCTTGGGTACTAAAGGTACCCCAACAGGTCGTTAACTGTTACACTTGCCTTCTGTAACAAAATGGCTCCCCTCCTCTGTGTTTGGGCTGGCCACGCCCTGTATATGAGAATTTATAGCTAATAATACTGCTACACACCTTCAGCAAAGCATTAGAATGATTCATAATAATTGAGAATAAACATTGAGGAGTTGTAATTGCATCACTACTGAGGAATTAGAATTCACATGACGATTACTGCCAGGGCTAGAACTTAATTCAGTCATCACTAATAGTAATTGATTGACAGGGAGAAACTAAACTCCTTGAATGAAAAAATTTGCGAGCTCATGTAAAACCTCAAGAGAGACCTGTGTGATAATACATGAGGCATAGTCTCCCTCCTCTCTGGATCAGGTTACTCATAATTAGAGTTAATATCAGCATATAGAATATACAACTTGTTTAAAGGACTAACTTTTATTTAATGCTATCGCACACAAAATTGCCTTAGTATATACAAAAGTAATTAATAACAGAGATAAATATTTACAAATTCTGTGTCAAATGCAACTTTTTGATTTGTGCACATCAGATTTTCTAAATTTGACTTAGAGTAAGTTTTTGCAAACAGGTTCATTTTTATGACCTCAATGTCTGATATTTTCTTTGGAGTGTATTCTATGGGCATGATTCAAATTTGGTATTTGTTGTTGAATAATGTCTTATCCAACAACAGGCTTTGATTTTTGGCTCTTAACTATGTAAGTTCTGAAGTTTTCTCTGTGCATGAGATATTTTCATTCACTATCTGTTCTATTTGCATTTGGATCCACAGCAACAATTGTATATCAGACTAGACTCAGAGAGTAGTTGTTCTTCTTTTTCTTATGTTATGACTGGTTTATGCTTTATATTAACAATGTGAATAGGTTTGAAGTGTCCTTGTATGTTTGTAGCTTCCTCTGTTATATCAATTAAACTGTATGTAAATTCAGTGTATGTAGTGTGGAGGTACTGAAATAACTGTTGATTATTTTCTTTGATGTTTTGATTCTTGCACATTTGTAAATAAGATTGTGTGTTGTATGATTGTCTTGATAGTAGAGCTGCTGTATTCAGGGGGAGAAGGTGTCTGAATATTGTTGATAGTGCATTTCTGCTGTCACAGCCCACGAGTATTTGCATGTGTATGGGTGGAAGATATCTAGATTTCCCTATTGTATTCTGAGGCAGTTTTGCAATGTTATTGGAGATGTTTGCTCTAGTTGGTGATCTTTTTTGATCACTCTTAGTATATGTTTTTCTAAAGTATTCATGGGCTGTTGATAATCTCTCAAGAAAGACATTGATATGTTTGTTGTTTGTAGTAGCCAGTATTTTATTTTTCTGGATATGGCTACAATTGATATTTGAAATGCTTTTTTGTGAGAGATATAAGTGTTTTGATTTTGTTATTGGTATAATGAGTTTGCTATTGTCTGTTAAAATGATTGCTAACAATCATATAGCTGATGTACATATTTCAGGTATCTGCATTTCAGAGAAAAGCACAATTCTGATGTCATCTTGAATCCATATTTGGCTGATCTGGATATGTTATTAAGTAGTGTTTTGAATGATGTATTGTACATTTTGGCAGATGATTTCATGTTGATGTTGTATTGCTTTTAGTAGTATCCATGTTTGTTGTATTGAATTGATTGTAGCTAGTTTCTGTTGAAATTCAAAGCAACATTGAGTGTTGTAATGTTAAGACATGGGTTTTTGGGATAAATTATTTTGTATGTTTGAGTTTTTAACATCATATCCTTAGCAATGATTGCTCCATGATAATGTGGTATTGGGGCATAATTCTGTGAATAAGAATATCACTGAATATTAGTTTTGTGGTTGAATTATCTATCTCTACTGAAGTTTTTGTGAGGGTGGTTTTACATTTGATGAAGAAGTATTCCAGGTACAATTCTAGATCTAGGATATTATCTGGTATTGGTAATGAAGTTAATATTTATGTTGAGAGTGTTTGCTTCTACCAGTACCAAGTTAAGTTTTTGAACCATTTTTATGTCAGTTTTATCTTCTTCTTCTTTTAATATGTATATGAGGTTTAAGTTTTCCCAATCAATATCAATTTGCTCAATGGTTTTACAAGAATTTCTGTTTTTTTGGTTTCAGGAGTTTTTTTAAGCAAAACATAGATACAAATGTTACATGGACTATATTTCTCAATTAGTTTTGATTGAGTTTCTCTATCATATTGGGATTGTAAAATATGATTGTGTTATTCTGTGGTCTTTTTTCAACATTAATATTAATGGGTAAGATATCACATATTCACCAACTGTTAGAATATCTGATATATTTGTTTGTGTTTCTATTGAGAGGTTGTGTGTCATGATATAGCAACTTCTTCTCAAGGCAATAAAATATTCATAAAGTAGCTCTTTATAAACATTTGTGATTATTTCTTAATGTGTGCCATATCATTGTGATTGTCTGCTGCTAGCAGTAGATACTGAGTTCAATGGGTAAGTGGTACCATCCTTCTTTTTACAGGTATTCAAGACATAGAGGGTGTTGTTTTGTGCAACTTTTTTTATTTTGATGATGATGAATTGGATTTATTCTTGGCAGATGTTGTGATATTGGTAGTTCAGCTAGACCTGTAACTAGAGATATTGGAGGTTGAATCCAAGGGACTTTGGGTGCCTGAGAATGACCTGCAAGCAGACACATTGTTGGATTGCAATGGCTGTGTATTAGTTTTGTGATAATGTTTGGCCCTTCTTGGGCTGGATGAAACTGTTGCTCATTTCATCTGAGGAATTATCTAAAGACAAAGTTGCAATGTTAATTTCACATTCTTTTTTATTTATATTAGTTTTTACAATGCATTTAGGTTGAGTGCATGATCACATGGGAAATTTAATGTTGCATTCATGTTCAGCCTCAAAAGAATCTTCCCCAACAGCTGTACAACCTGGCATAATGTAGAATCTCCATCCAGGCCCAATTACAAATGAATTAAATCTTTAATTTAATTTTCACTGTGTTTGGCAGGAAGGAACATAACAAATAACTGCTCATGACAATAAATGGTTGTATCTCCTTAACTGTAAGTAATGATTTAACCATCATTCACTATTTGGGTGAAGTCTCCATGCAGTGTTCCTCTCCAATGGGCATCTGCCTGATTCTGTTCTCCATGTCATCAATTAATCCACTTTGACATCTACTTTGATGATTCACCAACACTCAGCTTGATAAACATTTATTATGTGTACAGTGGTACTAATAATATACATAACACACAACTCCACTTATCTCTCTAGTTATTTTGCATTATTGTAAGAAGTAAATTATTGAATAGAACCTTTGTTGTGTTATGCAACCAGGAATGATAGTAGCTGCTCGGTACATAATAAATAGTTAGATGCTGAAAATAAAGACATTTAATGATCACCATTACCAAAAACTATCAGTGAATAATTGTATACATCACAAATAGGTAGCAGCTTCCTAACCTACATTTAGTGATAGCAAATAAACAATTAATAATATCTAAGGTCACATTATCAGTCAATTTATAGTAAAAAATTTGGATCAAAAAAGTTAAGATATATCCTATGTTTGGCTAACTAGCTGTTTTGAAATTTGTTACTACATGTGCAACTAAAAATGAAAGATAGCTGGCTAAGTGAAATTGGGAAAACTTTTATTGTATAACTAACTTTGATGTATTTCATGGTCAGGGGTGCAGAACCTTGTATCATTCCCATTGTAGAATCCTGACCACTACTTTACATGAACTGCTTAACTATGCATTATAATTAAATAATCAAATTATAAACAAATTGTAAAATAAGTGGTTTCTGAAGAATGTACTTTATCAAAATAACATTGAGTTACTGCTATTTATACTATCAATCAAAACAAGTACCTGCCACTTTTAAAATTTAATGTAGCATCCTCTACCAGGCTTTGACATCCAACTTCTTCATTATAATACTATAAGCAATATGGTATACTAGTGGGTAGAGATGCACTAATCTTAAACTGCTTAACTTCTGCATTATTAAACTCCAATAACTGCAATTAATGGATGTTGTAATGAACACTATTTAGGTGACAAAGCCTCACAGCATCCTTGAAAACTGTTGGTGATTTGACCTCAGCCCAAAGCTGATCTCCAAATCAAGTAACAACAACTCTTCTACATTCCAAATGAATGAGTTCCACCACGCAGCTTAATGAATTAACTTATGTGTATCCTATCCTAGCTTGGTGCTTACTCATGACTAAGCACAACTCAACTTAGTCTCAGTTTGTAAAGTGTACTATACACTTGCAAACTTGATTGTCACTAGCTGCTTAATTTATAATGTGATTAGCCATTACCAAAATATATTGGCATTAATTAAATAAGATAAATTAACAGCAGCTTCCTAACCTACATATAATAATTGATACATACATGGCTACATTTTCAGTCACATTATAGTTGTTAGTTTGGATCTAGATTAAAATAAATATAAATTCCTATGTTTGGCTTGCTAGCCTTATATTAAATTCATTTTTATTCATACATGTAAGACAGGATTCATAGTTAGCTAAACAGATATAACAATTCCTAATCATATCCCTAACTTAAGTGCAGGTTCATGGCTTCAAACAAGGAACCTAGAATTATTCCCATTATGGAATCCTCACCACTACTGAACACCAACTGTTTAGCTGAACATCATAGTTAATAATCAAACAGTAATCAAACTAAAGATAAGAATTCCAAAGAAATTTCATTATCAATTGTTACAATGAAATTTGCTCTATTTATAGTTAATCCAAAAAGTACCTGTTGATTTCAAATTTCAAATTTTTGTCTGCCAAGATGTCTAAAAATAATGGAAGCAAATTCACCCCCTTCATTTTGCCAAATTAGTAGAATCAACAAATACTAATTATAATCATTTTCACTGATAGTTCTTGGTTGCATAATACAAAACTAATCTAAGATGATAATAAATTTTTATGATATATTTTTAATCACATTTAAATTTGATCTTAGTTCCTCTTCACTGACTCTTTTCATTAGCAGCTTAGTTTGTCTTGGATGATGCTACATTAAATTCACATAGACTTGTCTGCATGTTTTTCTAAAGTTAACAAGGAGTGATCTGTCCTCAGATTTTTTCCAAATGAGTTGCTTGACAGGCACTTGCTCATACATGTGTATATTAAGTCTTGGTTAGGTAATCAATTACAATAAATGTTAATTCAATTCTTCTTTTATATTTTCTTTCAATCTTAGTTCTTTAATCACTTAACAGCTTATTTTGCTGGATTATGCTACAATAAGGTAATGTTCATTATTTTCTTTTTGTATTAATTCAAACTTATTTAGGTTGTTGATCCTGGCTTGATCAAAATTTTTCAGTATACATTTGACATTTTAAAAATTTGTAATTTTCTTATTTTCTTATTTGTAATAGTTGAGAGGAAGAGCTTTATATTGTGATTAAATGCTAGTTTGTGTACCTGCTTTTCATTAGTTTTTGCTCCTGGTGTATATACATAGACTTTGTCACCAGGTTTATAAGGTTCTCTGTAAATTACTTTTGTCTAAAAGTACTTTTTTCAGTGTTAATGCACATTATTTTATGAGCAATACTAATCTTTTTAATATACACATTGTCTAGTGTGTTGCAGTAACCTTTGAACACCATTGATGTAGGCATTGGTGATTCATACCTAAACATAGCTTTGAATAGTGATATTCTTTTGGTGGAATGTGTTGAAGTATTGTAAAAATATTCCACCATTGGCAACATTAGTCTCCAGTTTTTTCATCCCATGTGAGATATTATTGTTTACATTAACTTAAGGAAAATTTGGTTGAATCTTTCCACTGAGGATGATTTGCTGTAGTGTGTGTGTGTCAAGGATTTCCAGTTTTTAGCAAGTGTTTGGAATAGATTGCTTTCAAACTGTTTGCCCTGGTCTGTAATGAGTTGTTGCATAATGCCAAGCAAGCATATCCAATTGTTTAGAATAGCATCTGCTGCTGTTTGTGCCTTGATGTTTTTTATTTGGATCATTTTGGAGTATTTTGTAAAGTTGTCCACCATAACTAAGACATATGCATAGCCATCATCATCTTTGGATAGTTGTTCAATGTCTGCATTTACTATCTTATTGATACATTCATCTGTTATCTTTTCAAGTTCTGCCTTCTGGTCAGGGAATTGATGTGTATTAAGTAAGATGTAGGATTGACATCCTATACTGTTTTCCTGAGGTAGGTTGTGCCAAAATATTTGTGAACCATGTTTTCAGTCTGATAGACTCCTTTTTGTCCCTGTTCATGAAATTTTTCACTAACTCTTGTTTGTAGTATTTGGGTAGAGCTATGCAGTTGTGTGATGCTGATGATGCATAGAGGATCCCACTATTGGTAAGCTTCCATTTATACTTTTTGTAGTATTGCATTGCCATACTCTCAATAATCCATTCTAAATCTTTGATTTTTCAATGATTTGTTTGAAAATGATATCATTTTTCTGAGCTTCCATGATTTCTTGGCATAATTTCTTCTTTTATCTTAATTCACAGTATTGGTAATATTGGTTTTCCATTTCTGCCAGTGTTTATATCCATTAACTATTTGTATTGAAATGATAGTATGAACTGGAATTCTCTTTTCTCTCCTTCTGCTTTCCAAATATTGATATTTTTGTGGAGCTTGCCTTTACAATGTTTGATGGTAAAATTGAAGTAATTTAAGTACATAATCCAGTAAACTATGATGCACAATCTATTACCAGCATATTTCTTGAGTCAACATAAGCTGTTACTGTTGGTATGAACTTTAAATGTAGTTTCACCATTTATGAATTGCTGGAATATTTTCAAGTATTCTAACAGGACCAGCATTTCTAGTTTTGTGGCTCCATAATTTATTTCAGTAGTTTTAAGTTTTCAACAAGCCATTGTATAGGTTTTTCTGTCCATTTTGTACTTGGCTTCACATGGCTCCTATTTGAAACTATGCTGGCATCACAGTGCAATATAACTAATTCATCATTTGTTAGTGAATTTAGAGACCTGATGGTTTTCATTTTCTTTTTCAATTTAAAGAACTCTTCTTGCTCATGCAAAGACCATTGGAATTTGCCTGTCATTTTCATGAAATTTGACATACATGCTGTTCTCTCTGCAAGGTTGGGGATAAACATGTGCTAGTAATTCACACAGCCTAGCACTCTTTGGACATCTTTCTTGTTTTTTGGCCTTGCATTTTTTTGATTAATTGTTTTGCACTGTCTTTGATTGCTATGTTGCCTGGTTGTGCATTTCTACCCAGAAATGTAACTTTTTGACTTGCAAGTGTGAACTCTTTTGCCTTGATTCACAAGCTGGCATTAAATAGTAGTTTGAGTACTTAATTCAGTCATAGAGCATGTTGTTCAACATTTAGTGATCCTATCAAAATGTCATCATTGTAGGCAGCTATACCTTTATCCAGTTTGTTTTTCAGTTCAGTGGAATTTCGGAAATGTATCTCTGGAATGTGGCTAGTGCATTCTATAAGCTGATGACCATATATAACAATTCAAATAATTCATATGGTGCTATGAATACCATTTTTTCTATGTCTTCTTGGTGCATAGGTACCTGCCAGTATGCTTTACATAAATCCAATGTAAAGAAGAGATTGTAATTTGCCACATCATACAGTATGTTGTTGATTCTAGGTAATGGATAAGCATCTTTTTTCATTATATCATTGAGATTTCAAAAGTCAATACATAGTTGAAATTTCTCTCCTTGTCTAATAAATACTGTTGGTGATGCATATGGGCTCTTGCTTCAACATATTATTCCATTGTTTAGTAATTTGGTGATAGTTTCAACATATTGTTCTTGTAGTTGTGGTTGTACTTTTCCACATGGTTTTCTGAACAGTATGTCTGATGTGATCTTCTTTGAGAGTGAATCATATATATTTTTTGCTGAATAGTCACTCTTTGTGTCAATGTTTGATTTGAATTTGAGGAGCTTCCAATGAAAGAGCTCCATCCATAAATATTCTATCACTACAAAACATAAAATGATAATATGTATTAAATGTAACTAATAATAATAATTAAATATAATTAAACATAATTTTAAATTCTTCACAATTCTGCAAATGCATAATGAAATGCTTAAATTGTTTAATAAATTATAGAACTTAGTAAATTGTTCAAGTGACATACAAATGATGAACTTTCATTAAGACAGGGGTCTATTTTGTATTAGCTTAAAAGTATATTAATTTCAGAAAATGCCATCAGTCAAAATGTATAAAGCTACTCTATTGGAAAAAGAAATAAATTTAATTGAACAAACAGCTGTTGTATTAAATGTTTAAGGAAAAATTTAATGAATAAACAACCAATAACAAGCCCTCAACACTCAATTTATTCCTAAATATATTCAAAATTCTAAGGATGGTCATTAAGCTATTCCCAAATAAAATATTGTTTTTTGCTTGTAAATCTAAAGTTGATGTTGATGTTTCAATAAAAATATATTTGAAATGTACCCAGCTATTCCTTGGAAATTTTTCAATACTCCTGAAATCAAAGAAAACATTTTCATTTAACACTAGAATGAACAACTTCTATACAGCCATTAATGCCCATGGCAGTCACAAATGACTGCATGAAATTATCCATTGCTAACAATCTTCAAATAATATAATCTTTGAAAAAATGATGCTATTTCCAAATTGCATTATTTTTTTCTGTTAAACTACAGGAACATAATTTATTGAAAACTTTGGCTATCACAATCACAAAAAACTAATTTTTCTTCCAGTACAACACTTAAAAATCCAAGAAAATTGAAAAATCCAGACAATGTTATAAACTCCCATCTAAATTTATGTAAGCAATGTCATACATTTCAAGCAAAATTTCTACTGGTCATTTTAGATTAATAGCAGAGCCTTCATGAATAACAAATATACAAAAGTGACAATTCCATTTCAAATTTTCAATGAAGACAATTTCATGTCATTAACTAGGATTGATCATTTTGGAGATTTTTCAATAGGATCTCTGCAGTCACCTTATTTCTTTGCATTGGGAAAATATTTAATATTTTCTACCATGCTCTTAAGATTTCTCAGCATTGCTGCACTTTTTGCCAGTCTGAAATTGATTTTCTTTTGGTTTTGAAGGATCCAATTTCTTCTATTTCTTTAAGGGCTTCTTACTAGCTTTGAAACTCCTCAATAATTTTTAAATTGTATTTTATATTTGTGCAGTGTTTTGACATTTCTTTGAATATTGCAATTGTCTTAGTCTCTGTTAAGTGGGGCATGATTGAAAAAAAAATATTTCAAAAAAATTCATTTTATTGTAATTTAAAATAATTAGAACTGAAGCATTTATACATGTAAACAAATTTTGCATTGTTTACATTCAGAAAGTTTTATTTTACCATTCTAAACTTTCAAACTGTTTACACATTTGTTGTGCTTTCCTGCATATAATGCTCTTCTACCATATTTGGTACCTCTCCACAATCTAAAAAGAGTAGACACTCCCTTTTGTTATAAAACTTTGAGGATTGAAAATGAAATACATTTTGTAAAGCATGTGTAGGCAGGATGTCATCAAAAATTTGCAAAAAGGTTGAGTTAATATGAAAGCTTTTAATGTGAAAGCACTTAGACCCACTAGTAATATCACAATATTAAACAAATTTTCATAAACTACCAGAAAAATTCAATTTCCACATTATATATTGATAGTTTTAGGAATTTTTATCTCAATACTTGTGAAATTAATCAGCATTTTTAAAATGAGTTGAATCTAACATAGTGCAGCTAAGAATAATTGGTGGGGTTGCCAGTAAACTTTATTCAATTTTGACTAATTACAAATAGGTAAATCAACATAATTATAACAAAAATATTTTCAAAAATTATTGTTTTTTTGTTGTCATTGCATAAGCTTAATAAACACAGTTTATATTTTGTTATTATCATAAACTAAGAATTAAATGAAAATTTCTAGTTTTTTAGATCTGGTTTTGAGTGTTCAAGGATAGATATTATTTCTTTTGTGTGGAAAAATTTAAAAAACCAACTCTATTGTCATATATAAAAAAATTAAAATTCCTTCACAATTCTGAGATAATGATAGGAATTTTGTAATTCTAACACCTCAGCTGTTACCCTCAGCTAACACTGCAGATGAGAAGTTTCTCCCTGATTGACCACCACACATTTAGACTAAATTAATTTGAAGTGCACTCATATACAATTTAGTTTTTTATGTATTTTCCAGAAAGCCAATGGGGTTGCATTTATGGTGGAAATACATGCAGCCAAATTCTTGTAGCAAAGGAACTAACTTTGTAAATCCCATTTTGTGATACTTTGTGAGAGCTGACATATTCTACAATTTATCTAGGAATAAATCATCATCAACATTCAGTCCAGAATCATAACAAATGCATCTGTGAGCAGAGTGTTTGCAGCTTCATGCATGTGATGCATAAACCCAATTATCAATATCTAAAGGTAAAGAATGTTTATATTTATCTTCCTCTGATATGTCAAGAGGGAAAAAAACTAAAATTTCTGAAAGTATGATCCCAAAATATCAATTCAGCTCAAATATTTGCTTAGTGACTTGATAACTCAACATGACAAGAACTTTTTGCTGAAATGACCTCCTGGTTCCAACAACCCAATTCTTACTATGATGTAAATATCTGCCTTATTTTATGTATATTGGCTATTATTTCTTTCTGACACTATTTTACATTAGTATTTTTCTTAATGTTTATTTTCTGTTCCATTTTATTCAATTCAATTCTAAAGGAAAGTAAAGATAAATTAACCTAAAATTCATAAGTACTGTAAGTGAAAGAAAAAAAGTGTGATTGGTGATAAGTGCAAGTTGAATAAGCAAAAGTGACAATAAGCAAACATTTAATAAATGATCAATTCAGTGCTCCAGAAATTCTACATGAGGTTATAACTTTTCTCTTTGAAGGAGTTTAGTTTCTCATTTTCTAAATATGATGACTGAATTAATTTCCAGCTTTGGCAGAAATTGCTGTGTATATTCTAATTTCTCAGTAGTAATACAATTGCATCCAATTACAACTCCTTGCAGTTATGATCAATTCTAATGTTTTGCTGAAAGTTTTTAGTGGTATTATTTGCTTTAAATTCTCATGTGCTGTTGAATTGAATCTTTTTGCCTACTTTCTATTTGATGTTAGTTTGTTAAGATTTTATAACTCAGTTAAGGCTAAGCTTAAACAACCTTTAACAAAGATAGTTTAATGTCACCCAGGGAACAATCAGGGTTTCTATGTTTAATTGGTCACACCTATTAGGCTGGTTTTGAATATTAGCAAAAGCCTAGGGTCCAAATTAAATAATAAAGCTCACATTGTGGTAGACAGGGAAACTGGTAATGACTTTTACAAAAGTTTCCTTGGTTACCATGTAAATATATATTTAACATATAGCAGTTAATATATATTTTATTTATTTGTAAATAGATTCTTTGATTTATTTTGATATATTTTGATTAATTTGATTTATTCTTGTGACTCTCCCCATTTCAGTGTTAGTTATATGACCTTGGTGCAGAATTTGATTGTCTAACATGATGTTGCTTAATTTAAATTTTTATTACAAGGGAAAATTGTAAACACTTTGCAGGTTCTGAGTCAATTTGTAAGTAAACCTAGTGTAGAGTCGCTCAGGGACTTTTGTTGATTTTATTCTTTAAAATTTATTCTGTATTTCTACGTCACTATGACGTCAGTATTCATTTTCAATCTCAGGTTGCTATTACTAATTTGATGTCCCCTCAATGGTGCTTATTGTTGCTCAAATTGAATTTTGCGAGGGAAAAGAAATTGATCATGTTAAACTATGTTGACATCTGATTATTGTAAACAAAGGCAGGTAATAGTTAAACATTTGTATAAAACCTGAGAGAACTGTAGTGATAGCTTAATAGATTTTATCTACTCTCAACTGCTGTCTTTACCATTGTATTTTCTATTTATTTATTATCTTTATGAAACTTATTGCTTAAGACCAGCGACAATTCGGGAGTGCTTTCACAAGCATGGGGCGACAAGTTGCTTCTGGAGGTCTGTTGATTATCCAGTCCAAATTGTGAACCCATTAAGTTACATATAAAGTTATGTATAGGGAAATAATAAACCTCTTGTTC
>CABFPE010000050.1:44073-71201 GCA_900660155.1 Hofstenia miamia
TAACACTGTGATGATACTATGCAGTTGGTTAGCACAAATATCTGGCAATTACAGATTTTTTAATAGTGAGCTGAGAGATAACAATGAAAATGAGAGTTTGTATTTTCTGAAGTGAGACAGAAGTTAAAAAGTGAGACAAATAGGGTAGCACCAGTCAATAGGTTAAGCACTTTACTTTTGGATGCTCTGCTTTGGCTGGAAGCCATAGGAATTGGTCATTTTGGATCTTACCTAAAGTAGTTTTGTTACTTGGATGAATTACCAATGTTACATCTATAAGTTAGAAGTTCTATGTTATTCTGTTTCCCTGAATCATGGCTGTATGCTATTCAAACCTTCTGCAGAGTCAATTAATTTTCTAGTTAAGTTTCCCTACCAGCCCATGATTCTACATGGCGACCATGACAGGATGCTGACGTGATAACTAGTTACTCTTGTTGTTTTCTTTCGATGGTTTCATTGTTAGTTGGTTTTGGTGCGTATCAGCTGGGATAGTTGTTTCCCCTGATCTCTGTGAGACTTCAGAGAAAGTCACCTATCAATGTGTTCATTAACTTCCTCAGCCTTGAAGGATGGCAACGAAGCCTTTAGTGTTTCTTATTTAGCTGATGTCAACTGTTAAATTTCTTGTTTGTTTTACTTCTATGAGTGCTTTAATATGTTGGATTTATTACCAAATATTGCCGTGTTCATTTTCCCCTTTTTGGTCTGCTAATCACTGTTACCCCTTTGAGTTATGCTTTTCTTTCATGTGTGTGGAAGTGCTCCCCACTGTCAGTTCTAGAAGTTATTGTTTTGCTCTCTAAAGTTATAATGGATTCTAGTTGTACTGTTGTTTACTCTCCTACTTTTGGGACTTCTCCAATTTGGAGCGTCCCCTGAGCAAGCGTTGGTAACCAGGATGTTACCCCTTGTACCATTGGATCATTACTTAATTTTTCCCAACCTTCTTCTCCCACTCTGATCACCCAAAGGATGGATCATAATGCCTCTACCATCCCATACAGCGATGCCAGTGTAATGAGTCCATAATACCATCAAAACATGCAATGTGTGTTAAATTCTCAGAATGCTCCTCCAATTCCCATGCGTCCACGCAGTTACATTAGTGTTAACGATCAATCAACGTCCCAGATTGATGTGCGCCTTGCAGAAATCAATCATTTGAAAGAGGCGTTATCCCAACAGGTAGCTCTGAGGATGGAAAGCAAATGCCAAGTGGAGTCCCTTCAGGCTGAAATCAACACCCAACATGTGGCTTACCAATGGATGGAATGACAGATTTTGGAGTCAACTATCACTCTGGAATTGCAAATCCATGAATTGAAGGGTGCTTTTAACAACTCAAATCCCCAAGAGGAGGCGTCATCTAATCAAAATGATGAATATGTTACCCATGCTGTGTTGAATGAAGCATTAGATGAATTAGCTGAGAGGATCATCAGTTGAGTGGTTCAGTTAGTGGGCGTGGGCCAACCTCCTCCAGCTGTTCCTTTGTTTGGAGGGTCTTCTTCTGTACTGTGTTCCACTAGTCCTTCACATAGTCAACCTACTTTCTCTCAGTTGGCTCTCATGCAAGTATCTATGTTAACTACTGGAGCCACCCCTCAAACAGGGTATGTACAGTCATTGCCTGACCTGGTGAGCACTGTTGTAGTTCCTGTGTTCAAGGAACATGTGAGTGATACTAGTCAACTTACTGGAAAAACCGGCATGAAAGACCAGCCTAGATATCGAGATTCTATTCTTTCTCTCAAGTCCAATGGACAGAAAACAACTATATAGCAAACACTCTGTTCTTCCCAAATTCACTGGGCAAATTGACGCTGCGTCACAGTCTTTTGACGAATGGTTTTTTTGTTCACGTTAACAATGAAACAACACAAAAATTCACAAGAGTCAGCTGTCTTGCAGTTCCCCTTATATCTTAGCAGACTGGCATACAATCAATACATGATGCTCAATCATAACATCAAAACTGACTACCAGCTATTGGTTGGTTTCTTTGAGGATCATTACCAAGCACCCCACATTAAACATCAGTATAAGACATTATTATGTGACATGTCCTTCAAATTTGGTGACAACATTCGGAATTATATCACCCAGGTCGAATGCCTGTTTCATCTAATTAGTCTCTTTAGAGAGTATTCGTGACATGATTTATTTTCTTACATATGCCGAGGTTTTCCTTCATTGGATCAGAAATCGCTTGGAAGTTCGATGCGACCCTGAAGATAGCCTCCATGAGATTATCTGGAAGGCCATCAGCGTAGTTTACATGCTCCAGAATTCTCAAAGAATCAACAATGATATATCTAATTTGTTGGGTGTGTCCAGCACAAAGAACTTTGAGCCAAGGAGGCCTGCAGTTGCCAAAAAAGTATTTGATTTATCATTGGTAAGATGTTTCACTTGCAGGGAAAAAGGACATCTTAAATCCCAGTGCAAGGCTAAAGTGCAGCTTATCACAGATAAAGAAGGTTTCATTATTGAAGAGCCACCAACCACCAAGTCATTGTGTGTTGATAATCTTGTCGACATGGAGCCTGACCACCCACCTACATCCTCAGATTTAAATTAATTGGAGCACCGCCTCCCATAAAATGTGCACACAACATCTTAGTAATCACCCAGTTAATAAGGAAGAATTTAATACCCGTCAAGATGAATGGCAATATCTTCAATGCCATGGTGGATACTGGAGCTGTGGCTTCTATAATCAGTGATGAGTGCTGTAGGGAGTTATGTTTAAATCAAGACTCTTTGGATCCCTCTGGTGTGAAGCTTATCAATGCTTCTGGAAACCCTCTTTCTCTAAAAGGGAAGTTAAAGGATGCTTCGATAAAAATTCACACAGAGCCCTTTGAAGTAGACCTTTTGGTAATCAACACGTCAAATCATCGCCTCCCATATGATCTCATCCTGGGAAATGATTTTCTGGAACGAAACTCTTGTGTGATCAACTTCAAAAATAACACGATTTCTATTAAAGACCAGGAAGTGACGCAATTGGCTACTATTCCTGAGAAGGAAGTCATCTTTAATCTGGACGAACCCATATCCATTGAACCCAAGCATTGGACTCAAGTTGCCATATCTTCTGATGATAGTATTAATGGGGACATAATGATTTCAGGGCAGAGAGGCAAATACATGCATGGAATCTCTTTTTCATCAGACTTATGTAGAGTGAGAAAAGGAAAAACATGTTACTGTCCTAAATGGAGCAACTTCTCCTATCAAGATTGGAGTTTCTCAATTGCAGTTAGTAGGAGTGCCAGTCAGAGTCGAAAACATCCCTGTCACCTGTCTACCAATATGTACTGCCGTTCATGATCTGGGAGATCCCGTAAGTCCACTTAAAGTACCAACAGTCACTGAAAATTCTCATCTGCACCTCAACCAGAGAGAGAGAGAAAGTCATTGGTCTCTTTACTTCATAGTAAGCATGATGTGTTTAATTACAGTACAATTAGCATCAGCCAAGCATTAGGCAAGGAGCACGTAATTGAATTGAAGCATGATCAACCAATTAGGTTACCAGTACGCCATGTACCAGAAAATTTGAAACCCGAGTATGAAAAGATCTTGAGTGATTTGATCAAAAGTGGAATAATACAAGGAAGTAACAGCCCTTACACTGCTCCTACCATGTTCATTCAACAAGGCAAGAAGTATCAGCTGTGTATCAACTTTCAAAAGCTGAATGACATAACAATCAAGGATGCATATCCCCTGCCGAGGATCAAAGACCTCCTCTACAATGCCAGTAAATACAAATTTTTTTCCTGCCTCAACTTATGCAAAGCTTACTGGCAGGTACTGATGCGCCCTTCCAACATCTCTAAAACTGCCTTCATCACCCCTTATGGGTTATACGAGTGGAAGTATATGGCCTTTGGCCTATGCAATGCGCCAGCTACCTTTCAGCGCTATGTCACTAAGGTCCTCAAGGATGATGCCAACCTTCTCTAACCTGGCATATCAGCTCACATAGACGACATCTTGGTTGCGAGTAATACTTTCAAAGAACATCTAACTAAACTTGGTTGGACCTTAGATTTATTGCAGAAGGCAGGATTGAAAGTTAATGGAACAAAGTGCTCATTAGCCCAGACGAAAGTAATTTTTCTTGGCTGAGTCGTTGAACCAGGCAAGATCTTGATGAAGAACAATGCTAAAGATTTCCTGGAAAAGATCAAAATGCCACAGAGCCGTTGAGACATTCAGTGATTAATGGGCTTCCTCAATTATTATGGAATGTTTATCCTGGACCTCGCTGAGAAAACAAAAACGATCTCGAATTTATTAAAAAAGTCTGTAGATTTCAAGTGGACGTGGCAGGAGCAAGAGGCCCTCAATGGCATAAAAATGGAACTCAAAAAGATACCATCTTTGAATACTCCTGATTACTCTAAGGATTTTATAATTGATTGTGATGCAAGTGTGGTTGCCATTAGTGGGATCTTGAGCCAGGACATCAACAGAGTTGAGAGTCCTGTCCAGTATTTCAGCTGAAAGCTCAGGGCTTCAGAGAAAAACTATGGCGCAACTAAGTGTGAGATGCTTGCTTTAGTTGAATCACTGAAGAAATTTCGCTATTTCATACTCAGCCATAAGTTCACAGTGCGAACCAACAATAGCACTCTCGCTTGGTTGAAAAAATTTAGCAGCAACAAATTGAACATTGTTGCCTGATGGATAGAGTACTTAAATGATTTTTCATTCATGATCAAACATCACCCAGGCAGACTCCACCTGAACACTGATTATTGGACTGCATTGCTGAGTTATGAGCGAGATCTCAAGAAACCAAATGGGGAGAAGGTTCCTTTTTCATTCATCCCCCACACTGAGTATCAACTGATACCCGAGATCAATGCTGATAGAAATGGAAAACCCATCCTTGCCATCCTCATGAGAGAGGAAATTTCTGAAGAAGAAATAGTTCGCTATCAACACCGTGACTGGATATTGGACCAAATAATGAAAAGGATGAAGGATCCGTACTTCCCCACATCTCTGGAAGTGAATTGTTATTTCCATCGTTACAACTGGCATGTAAATGTACTACTTCTATTGTACGCAAAGAGTAAACACAACAATCAACTTGCTATCACTGAGTATTTTAAAAGGGATCTCGTACGTAGAGTTCATGAGAGAGGTCACCTAGGCATCCTCCAGACTGAGAAAACCTTTAACTCCAGATATGTCACCACTGGAATACAAGCTACTGTAACAGACGTCATTGATAATTGCAAAAAATGTTTACTCAACAACATCCATCACTTTCCACAACAAAGAGCTGAAATGGAATCACGGTCTGCACAGAGCCCTAATGAATTAGTGCATGTTGATCTCAAACAATTATCAAAAGACGACGAGGGTTTTCAGTATCTACTCATGATGGTAGACCACTTCACCAAGTTCACCCGCATAATCCCTTTAAATAGCACAACTGCAGAAAAAGTTGCCAAAAAAATAATTAAGGAATGGATCTTAAAATATGGACCCATGCGCAAATTAATTTGAGAACTACTCACGCTTATGATCCCAACCTTTGGGATTTAAATCTTATAACTCCATTTAGGAATGAACAAATTAAATCAAAAACGAGAGTCGCCAGCTCCGCCAGTCTGCTGCTGAGTGAGAAGGAGGATGGAAGGTAGCAGACTTGACTGAGATGCCTCATCTAGGCGCAAGAGACACGTATCTCTGCTTGCGGGGGCAAGAAAAAGAGGACGTCAGGATGGTGCTGAGGAGAGTTCAATTCCATGTGGGCGACATGTTGCTCCACAACTCAGAGAGCAGACAGCATTTCCCATGACGCCCTCCACATCTTGCCCCTATGTGGAGAGACACAATGTTTCCCCAGCTGAAGAAGAGCAGCTGGCCACTCCTACTTTAAAAACTGATAATTCGAGAGTACCTTTTAGTGCTTTACAACTTGTAAATACCCCCCATAAAAGCGACTTGATAGCCCCCTCGACCTCTTCCACTGCCACTTCTACAGTGAGATCTCAGAAGACAGAAGAAAGAAGAAGAAAAATATCCAAAGTTGGTGATGAGACCCTTCACCCTTACTACATTGCCACAAGAAAAGCAACAGCCATCATCCATGACAATATATCGGATGAAACAAAAGATCAGCTTCGCCGTACTTACAATGGACGCGACATGAATTGCTCTATAGATGTTATTCCATTTGTCATAGATGCCTCCCGTCGCCCCAAAATCTATTTTCTACGAATAACTGAAATACAAATGGAGGATATCATGGAGCAGATTGAGATCGCTTACAGCATCGCTAAAGTTGAGGGCATCCGTCTTATAATGATAGTCCGTGGTGAGTACGAGACTACCATTCCCGAACCAATAGAGAACTTACATTTTCATATGGAGAATTTTTTGATATTATCGAAAGGAGATTACACTCCTATATCATCACACTCAACAAGCCACCTCCCCATCAATAGGCTCATAGATACAAATCTACTTTTGTGTCAGAGGGTACCATCCCACCATTTAGCAGTCGACCAGCAATTGATTATTAATGTTATGCTCCAATCACAGACCTTGGAAGTGACGGACCCCAACACTCCATCGCTAGTTACAGTAAATGACATGAGAGTAAGTTTCACGTTTGCTCAAAGCAGACAACTGTTAGACGAGATTCAAACCATTTGGTCTGATCTGAAGGCAGACTTCAACCCTGAGTCTGATTGGCCCCACCTAGATATATCAAGCCCATCACAAAGTTACCACTCGTCAGTGGAAAGAACTCTTTGAGACATCAAAGTCTCTTACAACACACAAGATAAGAAGAATTTTAAGAAACGTCTCTTTGCAGAGAAAAATTTAACGGACATATATGCCAGAGGAGCCATTTGGATACTCGTGATATACCTCACAAAGGAGCCTCACTTACAGATACCTATGTCACATGATAAGAGGTCGTCCCTCACAAAGACAACAATTCATGAGTTAGCTATCTGCCTGCTGACATGGAAAGTAAAGAACTGGCTGCTTTATAAATGCAGTCCTCCCTCCTCTCTTGGCAAAACAAAACGGCCTATGGAAAAGTTTGAAAAATATTTTGCCTGACTGGTGGGGGCGAGCAGTGTCACAGGCAAGATGTTGATTATGTTAACTAGCAATTGACTTGGAATTTGTCCGTCACACATTAATATTTTTTCCGACACAGTTAAAAAATACATGTGGGGCACAACTGCTGAAACTAAATTCGCTATCTTTCATTCAGATAATGCTCTTCTGAGCACGAGACGATTTGTAGAGAGATTGCCTGGATCAACACACATATTCCTTGATCAAGTCATCAAGTATGACATCTACGGTAAAAACAAAGCCCTGTTCAGTATGCAGCAAATGAAGTATCCCGAATGTGGGTATGGTCAATTCATTGAGTCAGCCAGGCACGTCAATAAAGAAGGTAAGATTATTCCCATCACCATTTTCAACCAGGTGATGTGGACGCCAGAGCAATTTTTTCGAGAGGAGGAATTATTGGCATCGTCAGTGGTACAAATGTCTCCACACATTCAGGACTTGATTGAAAAAAGTAAATTTGGAAAAATTCGGAGGCAACACAATCTCTCCTAAGCCAACGCCACAATGGTCCATAACTGAAGATGAACATACCCTAATGGTCGAGCATGATCCTAGCAAATTTCTCGATGACCTTACTGTACAGCAGAGAGTTTTGGTGGACAGCCGTGATAAAGATGTCCTTTCGTTGATGAAGTGGTGCCTCATGGAGATGTTCACCAAGGAGGAGTTGGTCATTCTACAATCCCTGGGGCGACATGTTGCTCTGGACGTAGAATGCACTGTTTCCCATGTATGAATCTCCATGCAACAGATCAAATGCCTATGCCAAAAAGAACTCTGAGGAAAGTTCTGGAATACTATCAAGGGTGCCCGCATAAATTATCCAGTAACGATAGGGACCGCCACTCTAGCCTAGGAAAAGAAGATCAAAACTTCAAATCTTTTATGTATCCCATCGCCTTGATTGAAACCTCGTTGATCCAGCCCAAATGGAAAGTAAGAAAGCCCAAAAAGAAGGCTGCTGCTCATTTATCCAATCGAATTAACTTTGTAAACAGTAAGCAAGAAGCAATCAAAGCCAGTAGAATGGGTGAGTACAAAGTTGTAAGAGAGAAACTCATAGCAGGAGAAAATCCTGAGCGAGTATTCATTGACAGCAAACTCACCATAACAGATATCTTTACGCGTGGATTACCAATCCATATGCAACTGCAAGCGATCCAGGAAAGACTCGCCACACTGCAGCCTCATGTGCTTATCCTCTTCCAAGTGGCTGGTGATTTGATGTGGGTGAACAATGTTGAAAATGTTACTCAGTACTACGATGTTACAAAGAGGATTGAGATCATTACAATGATAAGAGCCAACATGTCTGACCCAGAGGAGATGACACTTAGTCAAGTCCAAGAATACTGCTCGCTGTTTATTGATCACGTGACTACCATGGGGTCCCTGAGACAGGTATTTATACATTTCTACCCTGATACCGAGATTAGTGCGAAAGATGCCCATATGTCCGACACTGACGCAATGATGATGCTAATGATCGCCCTCAAGGGTCTTCGGCTTTACAAATGTTTCTACAATACATTTATGAGGTGGTTGAATAACCTTAGGAGGAATTGTCCCATCAGCAACTGAGTGCCCACTATCAAATTTCTGTGACTGAAGGACGAAGTAGTAACTAAACTAGAAGTACTCATGCAGATCACACAAGAGACACACTATGCTGAAGTTCAAACATGGGATGGTGATCTAGCGACAAAGATGATAGTGGCCACACAAAACATCGTGTCTGGGCTAGCCCTTCAACTGCTATCCAAAAATTAATTTGAGCAAGGGGGTGTGTAGAGTTGCTTGGGGACTTTTGTTGATTTTATTCTTTAAAATTTATTCTGTATTTCTACATCACTGTGACGTCAGTATTCATTTTTGATCTCAGGTTGCTATTACTAATTTGATGTCCCCTCGATGGTGCTTATTGTTGCTCAAATTGAATTTTGCGAGGGAAAAGAAATTGATCATGTTAAACTACATTGACATCTGATTATTGTAAACAAAGGCAGGTAATAGTTAAACATTTGTATAAAACCTGAGAGAACTGTAGTAATAGCTTAATAGATTTTATCTACTCTCAACTGCTGTCTTTACCATTGTATTTTCTATTTAATTATTATCTTTATGAAACTTATTGCTTAAGACTGGCGACAATTCAGGAGTGCTTTCACAAGCATGGGGCGACAAGTTGCTTCTGGAGGTCTGTTGATTATCCAGTCCAAATTGTGGACCCATTAAGTTACATATACGGTTATGTATAAGGAAATAATAAATCTCTCTTTTGTAGTTCAACACGTACATGCACTTATAAAACCTAACACTGTGATGATACCATGCTGTTGGCTAGCACAAATATCTGGCAATTACAGATTATTTAATAGTGAGCTGAGAGATAACAATGAAAATGAGAGTTTGTATTTTCTGAAGTGAGATAGAAATTAAAAAGTGAGACAAATAGGGTAGCACCAGTCAATAGGTTAAGCACTTTACTTTTGGATGCTCTGCTTTGGCTGGAAGCCATAGGAATTGGTCATCTTGGATCTTACCTTAAGTAGTTTTGTTACTTGGATGAATTACCAATGTTACATCTAGAAGTTATAAGTTCTATGTTATTCTGTTTCCTGGAATCATGGCTGTACTGTAAACGCTATTTAAACCTTCTGCAGAGTCAATTAATTTTCTAGTTAAGTTTCCATACCAGCCCATGATTCTACACTAGGGAAAGCTGTAACTCATTCATTGTAATCAATTATTTTAACTCAATGCTAGTGCTATTTTCTTTTTCACTCACAGTGGATTAAATTAATGTTATTCACAATGATAATAAATAGATAGGCTCTGGCAACAATTTGGGAATCAGGTTGAAAAAGGGAGTGAATATTAGTGATCTCTTCTAATACCCTGAATTGTGGTGCATTATGTTAAATATAGGGGTACAGCTATTGGCTAAAAACTTGATTTTTTCAATTTGTTCAGACAAATTAACATAGTACATTACACTTTGGTTAAGTCATGCCTGTTGGCCTGCACAAATGCATGGTAACTACTGTAGAATCACTGGGTGATTCTAGCAAACAAGAGAACACTGTGAAGCTATTTCTCTATTTACAGATGCTTGGGTGTCTTATATACAATGTGTATTTACAATATTTACAAACATGAAAACAACTAGTCAACACAAAAAGCACGTGATCTGGCAGATAAATAACAACAACTACAGACTGATGTTACACTACATGCTATTTATATTAGTTATTATCTATATGTAGATCTAGGGATAATAAACTTCATTGAGATAGATAATACAAAGAGAGACACATAAAACAGTACTGTTTGATTTCTAATAGAGAGCACATAGCTTTTGATGGATCTTTGGAGTGATGCAATGTAGAATTGGTGAACACAAATCTTCTTGGAATCTAAAGAAAGCTAGTCATATTTAAATATTAATCATTGATTTCACTGGAATCAGAGTTGGATTAGGTTGTTTCTGTTTATTTCTATAGCTATGAAGTACCCATCTGTTGGAGTCAAATAACTGAATCTACACTGTGCAAAGAAACAACTTTTGAGATGGATATGAACCCTTTCAGTGTCACTCTTCTAAAGAAAATTCAGTCACAGTTTATTGAAAATATAAATTATTTGATATTTGCTAAATACTCTTCATTAAAAATGAAAATTGCAAACCTAAACTCTTTTAATACTTATATTTCATGGAAAATCTCTTTTCTTCTGCATGTAATACAGAGGTATACCTCTTTTCTAACCACTTATATTATTGATAAGAAAGTGCCTACATCATATACTGCCACAAATCTTAAAACATTAACTAAACATGACTTGATAGAAAAGGTGTTAGATTTATCAGAACATTTAGATGAAACATCCCAAATGAATGACCAAATGGAACCCTTTTTTGTAATGCAGGAACAATTTATCAATTTTTAATCATCTATTAGCAATAATTTAAATATCTTTTGTAATAATATCATGGAAACAATCATGACCTTGATGTGAATTCAGTGAAATGTTCAGCTCCAACAAAAAACAAAATGAAATGAGAAAGTTATGAATCAGTTTGTACAAATGATTTGATCAGGAACTGAGGAAAATGGGAACCACCCCATAACTGCGACCTCTCTTCTACTTGCCATCAGACTTTTGCACAGTCTACTCTTACTCATGTATCCACCCTCACTACTGTAGCTACACCTCAAACTTGTTATGCCACCACAATGATGGAGCCTGTTAATACTACTGTTGTACCAATGGTGAAGGAGCACGTGAGTGATGTAAGTCCTCAAATAGATGTCAGTCATGTAAGTAATCAACCATGATATTGGCGCTCTATTCTTTCTCCTGAATCCAATGGACAAATACAAGTATTTAGTAAACATTCTGTGCTGCCTAAATTTACCAGACAAATTGATGCCATGTCTCAGTCATTTGATGAGTGGTTTTTTTATTCAAACTCACTATGAAACAGTACAAGAATTCTCAAGAAAGCACTGTATCTCAGTTCCCACTGTATTTCAGTGGTTTAGCTTATAATCAATACATGATGCTCAATCATACTATCAAAACTGACTACCAGTTGTTAGTTGGTTTCTTTGAAGATCATTATCAAGCCCCAAATATCAAGCATCAATACAAAACCTTACTTTGTGATATGTCATTCAAACGAGGTGACAATATTTGAAACTACATAACTCAAGTCGAATGGTTGTTTTGCCTGAGCAGTCTGTCTGCTGAGTATTCTCACCATGATCTATTTTCATATATTTGTTGAGGGTTTGCCCCTTCTATTAGAAATTGTCTAGAAGTAAAATGTGATCCAGAAGAAAATTTGCACAAAATTATTAGAAAGGGAATTAGTGTGGTATATATGATGTATAACTCTAATTGAATTGACAAAGATGCTAATGACTTATCTGGAATAAGGATAAAATCTGAGCCTAGTATATCAAAGAAAACCATTCTTAAGAAAGAATTTAATATGGCTTCTGTTCAATGCTTCCAATGTGGAGATAAAGAGCATTTGAATTCCAACTGCCATGCAAAAATACAATTAATAGCTGATGGGCAAGGATTCATAGTAGAGGATTCTGAACTGTCTACATCTGGAAACACCTTTAGTAGATTTAATGGATGATGAGTTGACCATGTCACTGAATTTAAATTAAAGGGAGCGCTGACTCCATCAAACACGCTCAGGATATTCTGGTTATAACTAATCTTATATGTAAGAACCTGATTCCTGTGGAGATGAATGGACAAATCATTAATGCTACCATTGATACTGGAGCTGCTGCTTCCATCATTAGCAATGAATGTTGTAAAGGTTTGTGTCTAACTTGTGATTTGTTGGATTCTTCTTCAGCCGTCAAACTCATTGATGCTTCAGGAAATCAAATCTCTTTGAAAGGGAGATTGTGAGATGCATCATTGCAAATTCATGCCAAACCATTTAGCATTGATCTTATTGTGATTGATACATCTAATCATAACCTTCCTTATGATCTCATCTTGGGAAATGATTTTTAGGAAAGAAATGCCTGTGTTATTGACTATAAAACTAATACAATATCCATCAAGGATCAGGAAGCTACACAGTTAGCAACTATTCCAGAACAAGAGGTGGTATTTGATTTAATCAAGCCTGTTCAGTTGGAAGCCAAGCATTGGAAAAGGGGAGCTGTATCTTCTAATAGTAAAATGAATGGAGATGTCATGATAGTAGAGCAATGTGGTAAATACGTTAAAGGAATTTCTTTTTCACCTGATTTATGTACCGTATCTGAAGGAAAAACATATGTGACAATTCTGAATAGATCCAATTTTTCTGTACGATTTGATGTATCAAAGTTACAAATAATAGGTGTACCAGTTTGGGTCGAGAATGTAGCGACTTCTTGTTTATCAATATGCACTGCAATTCACAATTTGGAAGAACCATCTGATATAGTAAAAATACCTTCTGTCAATAACAATACTCACCCACACCTAGACCATCATGAAAAACACTCACTCATTTCCGTCTTACAAAGTAAGCATGAATTTTTTAATTATGGAACTATAAGTGTAGGGCAAGTGATTGGAGAAGAACATGTGATCAAAGTCAATCATGAGAAACCAATTCGGCCACCTGTGCACAGATTACCAGAGAGTCTCAAAGCAGAACATGAAAAAATTTTAAGCGATTTGATTGAAAGTGGGATAATTCAAGGTAGCAATAGTCCGTATGCTGACCCAACTGTTTTTATCAGACAAGGAGAAAAATATAGTCTTTGTATTGACTTTCGAAAATTAAATGATGTTATGGTAAAAGATGCGCACTCCTTGCCAAGAATTGAAGATCTATTATATGACGCTAGAAAGTATAAATTTTTCTCCTGTCTGGATTTATGTAAAGCTTATTGGCAGGTGCCAATGCGCCCATCTGATATTCTGAAAACTGCTTTCATTATGCCATATGGTTTGTACAAATGGAAGTATATGGCCTTTGGATTGTGTAATGCTACAGCAACTTTTCAATGTTATGTGACCAAAGTGTTGAAAGATAAATCTAATATGCTTGAGCCTGAAATATTGGCCTACATAGATGATATACTAGTAGCAAGTACCACTTTTGAGGAACACTTACAAAAGCTAAATCGTACACTAGAATTATTGCAACAAGCTGGGTTGAAAGTTAATGGGAATAAATGTTCGTTGGCTAAAATGAGTTACCTTCCTAGGGAGGGTCATAGAATATGGGAAGATTTTGATAAAAACGAATGCTAAGCAGTTTTTGGAAAAAATAGAAACACCTAGATGTCGGAGAGATGTGCAGAGGCTGATGGGATTTCTGAATTATTACGGAATGTTCATTTCTGATCTGGCCGATAAGACAAAGTCTATCTCAAATTTACTGAAGAAATCTAATGAGTTTAAATTGACATGGAATGAACAGGATGCGTTTGAGAAGATAAAACTTGAACTTAAAAAGATTCTGTCATTAAACACTCCTGATCATAGTAAAGACTTTATTGTTGTTTGTGATGCCAGTGCTGTTGCTATCAGTGGTGTATTAAGTCAAGAAGTAAATGGAGTAGAGAGTCCAGTTCAATACTTCAGCAGAAAACTTAGAGCTGCTGAAAAAAACTATGGAGCCACAAAGTGTGAGAAGCTAGCTTTAGTGGAGTCGCTGAGGAAATTTCGCTATTTCATATTAGGTCGCAAATTCATTGTACATACTGACAACAGTGCTCTGGCCTGGCTTAAGAAATTCTCAGAAGATAAGTCCAATACAGTGGCCAGGTGGATAGAGTACTTGAATGATTTTTCTTTTTCTATCAAACATTGTCCTGGCTGTTTACATTTAAATGCTGACTATTGGACAGTGCTGCCCAGTTATGAAAGAGATTTAAAGAAACCAGCTGGAGAGAAAGTCCTGTTCAGATTTATCCCTCATACCGAGTACAAACTGATCCCAGAGATTAATGCAGATAGGAATGGGAAGGAAATTCTACTGATTTTGATATGTGAAGAGATTTCTGAAGAGGAGATCATTAAACATCAATAAAATGATCAAGTATTATCCAATATTATGAAATGAATGAAAGATCCTTTTTCCCCATTTCTCCTATAGCTACTTGATATTACAATAGGTACAATTGGATGTTGACAGATAAGGGATTACTTTACGATAGAAGTCGCAATAATCAACTTGCCATTCCAGAGTACTTTAGAAGAGATCTACTGAGACAAGTGCATTAAAAGGGGCACTTAGGAATAATTCAAACTTTCAATTCACTGTACATTACGATTGGAATCAGGGCTGCTGTTATGGATGTAAAAGATAAGTGTGAGCAGTGTCTTTTGAATAATTCTAGCAACTTCCCTGAACAGAGAGCTGAGTTGGAATGTCGCATGGCAACTAGTCCCAATGAAATTGACCACATGGATTTAGAACAGTTATTTTGGGATGATGAAGGTTTTCAATACCTTCTGGTGATAGTGGATCATTTCACTAAATATGCTCGAATTATCCCATTGGACAGCACAAATGCAGAAAAATAGCTGAAAAAATAGTTAAGGAGTGGATTTTGAAATATGTCCCTATGTCTAAACTAATTTCTGACCACAGTCCACAGTTCAAGAATAATTTGATGAAAGCATTAATGCACAAGTTGGAAGTAATACGCGAATTTACTACTGCTTACCACCCTCAAGCTTCAAATGTGTTAATATAGATTTCCCTAACATATTACTTATCTATTTTTTCAGAGTCAATGAAGTGCAAGATGAACAAATAATGAAATAAATAGAAATCGCCTATCAAATTGCAATAGTTGAGAAAATACGACTTGTAATTGTCCTCAGGGACGAATATGAAGATAGCATTCCCAAAAAAGTAGAGAATTTGCATTTTTGAATGAAAAACTTCATTATCTTATACTGCTCCAGCTTATCATCCAATATCAATGTATCACACAAATATAATATCCATAACAAAATTATTATTCACTGATCTCATGTTATGTAAGAAAATTCCCTCACATAGAATAGCAGTGAATCAGAAGTTGATAATTGACAATAACCTCCAAGCACAAACCTTGGAATTGACAAATGTCAACACCCCATCTTTACACACCATAACTGACATGAGAGTCAGCTTTGCTTTTGCACAAAGTACAGAAACATTAAAAGAAATTCAAGAAATCTGGACAGAGCTCAAAGCCGACAAAAACCCCAAGTCTGAATGGCCCAAATTATATATAAAAAGTCCGGGTTTGCAATAACATTGATCATTAGAGTGATTAATAAGAGAAGTGAAATTCTTTTATGACACACAAAATAGGAAAAACTTCAAGCTCCAGCTATTTGCAGAACAAAACGTCCCTGATATTTATGCACGAGGAGCAATCTGGATCATTGCCATCTACCTAACTAGAGATCCACAGCTAACTCTCCTGATGAACCAAGAAAAGCAAACTTCTGTTTCTAAAACAGCATCTCATGAAATAGCTGTGTGTCCACTAACCTGGAAGGTAAAAAATTGGCTATTATTCAAATGCACACCTCCATCCTCACCTGGAAAAACAAAGAAAGCCATGGATAAATATGAAAAATATTATGCCCAACTGGTGGGTAGTACAACTGGGAAAATGTAAATCATTTTGATTAGCAATAGATTAGGAATTTGTCCATTGGACATTAATATTTTTTCAGACACAATGAAGAAGTATATGTGGGGTGCGACAGCAGAAACTAAATTTACAATATTCCATTCTGATAATGCCCCTCTAAGCACTAAAAGATTAATTGAAAGACAATTGGGATCAACACAAACATTCTTGGAGCAATTAGGAGCTTGTGAAGTGTTAGACCTAAATGAAATTTTTTTCAGTTTGCATCAAATCTCATACCCAGAATGTGGATACAGACAGTTTGCAGAATCAACAAGACATGTTAGGAAAGAAGGAAAGATTGTACCAATCATGATGTTCAAACAAATAATTAGGACGCATGAACAGTTTTATAAAGAAGAGGAATTACTTGCCATTTCATCAGTACAACTGTCCCCTCAAATTCGTGAACTCATTGAAAAGGTTAATTTAGAAAAGTTTGGTGGACCAGTACCTTCGCCTAAGCCCACCCCACTATGGTCTATCATGGGAAACAAAATAATCTTAATGATCAAGCATGATGAGTCAGATTTTTTGGAGGATCTTATAATCCAAAATAGGGTATTAGTTGACAACCATGACAAGGATGTACTTGGAATGATGAAGTGGTGTTTAACTGAAATGCTTACTAAAGAAGAGTTAGTCATTCTACAGTCCCCAGGGCAACAAGTAGCTCTGGAAGTAGAGTGCACCACTGCCAAAGTCAAGATATCCAGTGAACAGATTGAGGAGTTATGGTCCCACGAGCTACAAAGTAAGTTTTGGGATACACTAAAGGCCGCACAGATAAACTATCCTGTGACAATTGGGACAGCTAGTGTCCTGAGAAAATCAAAGATTTGGAACAAAACATTTGGAAGGAAAATTTACTATGCATCCCCCCTCCTTGCATAGAAACTCCACTAATTCAACCTAAATGGCGAGTAAAGAAAAACAAAAAGAAAGTGGCCACACATCTCCCCAATAAATTGAATTTTGTAAGCAATATGTCAGAAGTAAATAAGTTAAGTAAAACTGACGAGTATAGATATGTATGTGACAAGTTATTGGCAGGCAACAACAAGGAAAGAGTCTTTGTAGATGGAAAGCTGACAATTCGAGATATTTTCAATAAAGGGACTGCTATACATGAGCAGTTACAGAAGATACTCAACACCATAATTAATACAGACCCTCATTTATTAATTTTGTTCCAAGCAGCTGGTGGATCAATAATGTAGAGAACATAATGAGATATTATGACGTGACTAAAAGAATCAAAATCATCACTATGCTCCATGCAGGGGTCTCTGATCCCAATGAAATGAATTTGAACCTTTGTTGATCATGCTACTCAGATGGGGTCATTACAGGACGTGTTTGAACATTTTTATCCAGAAACAACAATAAATGCAGAGGATGCTCACACATTTGATACGGATGCAATGATGATGTTGATGGTTGCACTGAAAGGATTTGGTTTATATGAAAGATTTTACGACATGTTCACTCACCAGCTGAATAATCTGAGAAAGAATTGTACCATTAACAATAGGCTGCCTGCTTTGTGATTCTTTAGGGTTAAAGATGAAGTAGTTACCCAAAGAGAAGTATTAATGCAACTTTCACACGAGCCCCAGTATGCTGATGTAAAAGAATGGGAGGGAGTGTTAGCAATAGAAATGATCAGTGCCACCCAGAAGATAGTCCCAGGTCCCACTCTCCACCTTCTACTGCAGAATTAATTTGAGCAAGGGGGGCATGTAGAGTCACTCAAGGATTTTTTGGAGTTATTACTTTTGATTTTCATTGTATTGACGTCAGTATGACGTAGTTATTTATTTTCAAGCTTGGTTTTACAAAAGCTATTTTAATGTCCCCTTGAATGGTGCTACTGATATTGCTCAAATTTAATTTGCAAGGGAAATTGATGGCATGGTTATCTTGTGATTAACTTTAGTTGTAAACAAAGACAGGTAATAACTTTAATTGTATAAATTGAGAAACAATGTTGAGAAAGGTTAATAGAATTTGTCTAGCCTCAATCACTGTTTACTTTTTCTTCTTTTACTTATGTTTCTTTTTGATATGAAATCAATGGCTTAAGTACAGTGACAATTTGTGAGTACTTTCTCAAAGTACAGGGCGACACATAGCTCCTGGAGATCTTATCAGATTTTCCCAGCCCAAATTGTGGACCAATTAGGTTATGTATACAGTTATGTATAAGTTAATAACAAAACTCTTGTTCAATGTTCAACATGTACATGCACTTATAATTTATAACACAGTGATGATAATATGCCATTGGTTAGCACAAATTTCTGGCAATTACAGACTATTATTTTGTGAGCTGAGAGATAACAATGAAAATGAGATGTTTTATTTGTGGTTATGAGATAGAAATTCATACATGAGACAGATAGGGTAGCACCATTCATTCAAGTTGAGCACTTTACTTTTCCTAAAGACTTTGTTTCAGCTGGAAGCCACATGAATTGGTCATCTTGGATTTTACCTAAAAGTATCTATTACTTGGATGAATTACCAATGTTTATGTTAATAAGTTTTTCTCTTTACCTTTTACTAGAATCAGGGCTATATGGTATTGCTATTTAAAACCTTCTTTAGAGTCAATTAGTTTCTAGTGTAATTGCAGCCTGTGATTCTACACTATCTAGAGAATTGCACCCTCATCTCAGCATAGAAGACATAGAATCACTAAACAATGCCACAATATTTAACCACAATGAGATAAGTTTAGGGAAAGCAATAGGAGTCCAACACAAAATTGAAACAATATCAGATAAACTGTTCATACAACCATGTAAAAGAGTCCCAATGCAAATACAAGTACAATGTGTCAAAACAATAATGGAATTGCAGAATAATGGGATAATATGTAGGAGTAAAAGCCCCTATGGCTAACCAAATGTTTTCATTAAACAAGAGAAAAGTTTCAACTATGTATTGATTTTCATAACTTTAATGGCATAACCAAGAAAGAAGAATATCCTTTACTGCACATAGATGACATACTTTACAATGTGGCAAATTACAACATATTTTCTACATTAGATCTGTATAAGGCATACTGGAAGTTGCTGATGCAAAAGTAAGACATTGAAAAATAGCATTTATAACTACATATGGGTTATTCAAATAGGTTTATATGGCATTTGAGGTGTGTAATGCTCAAGCAACATTTCAAAGATACATCACTAAGATCTTATTAAATAGAAAAACAAATTAGATAAAGGAATCACTGCATATATCAATATATTTTTAGGTTCATTAAATGTGGAAGAACATGTGAAACAGTTAAACCACATACAAAAACTATTGTTTAATGCTGGACTTAGAGTGAATGCCAGAAAGTGTACTATTGCTAAGAAAAATTACTTTCTTGGGAAGAAATGTGTAAATCTGGACATAACAATTAAAGACAGTGCAAAACAATTGATGAACAAGATGCAAGGCCCCAAAAACCAAGAAAGATGTACAATAAGTGTTAGGATTCATGAACTATTATCACATGTTTATACCTACTCTACTAAGAAAGAAAAATTAATTCCAATATCCTTAGTAAGAACAAGAAGATCTTTATAAATTGAAAAAAGAAATGAAGAACATCAAATCATTAAACTCACCCATAAAAGATGGCTTATACATATTAGACTGTGATGCCACAATGGTAGCCATTGGAACAACATTATGCAGATGCAAGATAATAAGGAAAAGCTGATACAATGTTTCAGCAGAAAACTGAAAGCTAGTAAACGAAACTAAAGAGCCATAAAACTAGAAATGTTAACACTAGTAGTGTCATTAAAGAAGTTCCAACATTTTGTAATCAAGGAAGCAACATTCAAAGTTTGCCCAGATAACAGGAGTCTATGCTAGTTAAAGAAATATGCAGGAAATATATTAATCAATAATTGCTCAATGGATCAAGAACTTAAACAATTTCAACTTTACCATTCCAATTTGATTTGATCATTTCATCTTTATTGATATGCCTAAATTCAGTAAAAATATTAATATAACATATATCTGGGTCATATTTAGATTTATTTTTATTGCCCTCTTGGGCATAAATCTTTTTTCAAAACTATTTGTATAAAATTTCATTGTGAATTCTTCATCAAATTCTTCTTCACATATGCTATCAAGATCACTCTTATTTACATAATTGTTTTCGTCCTTTCTTATAAATTTAAAATTCACATTATTGTCTAATACAACTTGTTCAATATCCATAGTTGCTAACTTCAAGTTTTGGAAGTGCAATACTCTTCTATCATTTAATTTATAGTTATTGTTAGGTAAGACTTGTTGTATAGTGTATGGCCCTGCCAACTTTGTTTTTAAATTCCTTACTTGGTTCATGTCTTGTGTTCACATTAGTGTGCATGTGTAAACCTTATCTCCCTTCCTGTGCAGTTGACCATATATTTTCTTGTTGAAGTTTTCTTCCTGCCTGACCACCAATTGCTTAGTGTTGTGATACATCAATGTGTATTCAAGTCATCTGGCTGGTTTTTCAATTTATTTAAATAGTTTTTGTCCAGTTTACCAGTGTTTTCTTTATATTGCATTGAGATTGGTGTTACAGCTTTTCTGGCATACATCACCTTAAATGGTGTCATTGCTATAGTTGAATGTACCAAGATGTTGTAGAAGTATTCTACCATCTCTAATACTTCTTTCAAATCTCTCCCTCCTATTTGTCATGTTAAAACTCTTATTACTTTTACCATTGTTTGGTTCAATCTTTTGACAGCTCCATTAACCTATGGATAAAAGGCAGTGGTTCTTTTGTTAATGATTTCTAATAATCTTGTCATTTCTTCAAACAATCTGCTCTTGAATTGTACTCCTTGATCAGAAATTAAAATTTCCATAAGTCTGAATTTCAAGATCCACTCTTTTAGTATTTTTTCTTCCACTGCTTTTGCTGTAGTCAACTCACTCATTCTCATTCTAGCATATTTAGTAAAGTTATCCACTATTACTAATATATATTAGTAGCTTTCAAGGTCCACATGCTATTTGTCTTGGAAAATGATTTTTATTATTAAAAAGGCACATTGTGCATTTATTAATAATTTCTTCTGCTACTTTCCTAATTGCAATCATTATTAATCTGGTATTAAACTTCATTTCAGTTTGCATGATACCTAGATGCCCTTTCTCATGAACTCTTCTTGCCAAATCTTTTTTAAGGTATTCCACTATTGCAATCCTTAATGCTTTTCCTTTGACATACAACAGTCCATTGTTATTCATTCTCCCATTATATCTTTGAAAGTAGCTGCTCACTATCTTCCCCAATTGTTTGTTTTCATTCTTGATTTTTCCAATTATTTTGGATATTACTACATCAGTTTGTTGCTTTTCAATTACCTCATTTTTGGTAATTTCTTCTTTTATTACAACTGGTAATATTGGTTTACCTTTTTTGTCAGCATATATTTCATGTAAACTCTCATATTCACTGTGAGGTAATATTTGAAATTGTTTCTTATTGCCTTCTATCTTCTCTACATCTCTTTGGTTCTCTGGAAGGGCTGTGTTTTTAATACTTCACACTCGTTTCCATTTACTTCTAGTCCTGCATTATGCAAAATGGTTAGTGTTCTGTCAAGTTTGTCTATATGCTCTTGAATTGTAACACTGGCTACTAAGATATCATCTATGTATGTGCTTATTCCCTTTTTGATGTTCTTGTGGGCACATTACATAGTCTGAAAGCCATTTAGATATCTACTTGTATTAGTTGTATGGTGTAATAAATTTGGTTTTCTTGATATCTCCTGGTTCCATTAGCACTTGCCAATATTGTTTGCATAAATCCATACTTGTGAAATATTTGTTTGCTTGCTTCATACAGTATATCTTCAAATCTCAGAGTGGGTATGTATTCTTCTTTGCTATGTTGTTCAGTTTCCAGAAATATATACATAACCTATATTTCTTTCCTTGATTTGTGAACACCATTGGCTCTGCATATGGGTTTTCACCAGCCATATTATTTTGTTATCAATCAGCTCATTTAGTATGTCATTGTAATTCCTTTTTAATTTTCCTGGTACTCTCCTGACTGGTAATCTTATTGGTTGATCCATGGTAGTTATGATTTTATGGGTTTCACCTATAATTTACTCCACACTTATTTCTCCAAAGTTGAAAATTTTACCATGTTCATTCAATACTTTTTATAGTTCTTCCAACTCATCCTCACTAAGGTGTTCAAAATTTCATTTGTGTATTTTGGGCACTTTGTAATCCCCTTGGTCTTGTTCAATTATGTTCATACTTTTCTTTATTAACTTTATCTTCAAAGTCATCTTTCTTCCATATCTTTGTGCAGCTTTCCTTTTTACATTTACAATTCAATTAGTTGCTTTCAATATAGGAATAGTTCCTCTGTCTTCTATTATTGAACATAAACTTGATGGTAACAATATCTTCTTGGTAATATTCTCTGTTTGTTCATATAACATTATTTATGTCATCATTTATCTTAAGTCTCTATTGTATAAATTATTAGGTTGTAATCTCACATCCTCTGTTAACTTAAACATTATTACTTCATTTTCATTTTCTTCTTTGTTAGTAGCCACTATCTCTTCATGTACCTTTATTGTTTTATTAATGTTATTGATTATGCATTCATGTTTAATTAAGAAATTATTTCCCAACATCATCTCATAGGATAATGGATTCCTTCATTTTTAATCAAGTCCTCTTCCTTATAATATGCCTTTCTGTCTTCTATTTTATTTACTTGTCTTTTACAGTCTTTTTTCATATGCTCTTTATTTCCACAAGTGTTATACTTCAGATCTCTTATTCTTAATTTTTAATTATTTTATCTTTCAATTTGACTCTAATAAAGTCATCCTTTTTGTCTGTTTTCATTTTGAAACTTTTATTATCAAACTTCTTAAACATTGTGTTTTGTGGGCTAACTATTATTTTATTTACTTTAAATTTTTCATTGTTCTTGCATTGCTTTCTAGCATTATTTCCATCACCAAGCCTTTTGTTATCATTCCTTATAATGTGTCTTCTGCATCACATTTCATTTTGAACTGTTGTTTGATAGTCTCTGGTAATTCTTTACATATATGTGAGAGTAAGTCATACTAATAATATCACTCTTCTCTTGAATTTAGTTTTAAAATTCTCTCCTCTTGCAACATGCAATTCCTTAAATCATCCTGCTCATTCATTTTCAAGCCATTTAGTATCATGCAATACTGATTTTTAAGGCTTTTGTCATTATAATATGCTTTATATTCTACAATAAGCTTTTTGTAATTCATTTTTTTTCTGGATTCATTACTAAATAATGCTGATAAGCTAATCCACTTAAAATACAATGGAAATCTTGCTGCTGCTGCATTTTGTGTTACTTGCCTTTTCTTCATTGTCATTTTAAAAACTTGTACCCATTCACTAAATGTTGATGAATAATTGTCAATGCACCTAGTGAATTTTAGTAGTTTTGCCTTACATAAATGCACATCATTGCTTTTATTATCTAGCAATATTGGCTTTGTCTTTATCTCTGATTTACACTTTTGTTTTACACTCAGTGTAATCATTTTTACTAAATTTTTGATAAATTGCTTTTCTGTTTCTTTTTCTTTCATTTTTTCCATTTCAGTGTCATCATCTGAACTTCCTTGGTTTAAGGCTTCTGATTTCCCTTGTACTACTACCTGTATGTCTTTTAGTTCTTGAATGTTATTATTTTTGTATTGATTATCATTTAGCATCAGCAGTCTTAATTCCTCTCTCAGATTATCAATTTCTAACTGCTTTGTCAAATTATCCTCTCTTAATTTCACATTTCCTTAATGCATTTCAGTGATTAATTGTTGCCCTTTTGCTTTTGCTCCTTATCTCTTCATTGGCTGCTGTTAATACATCTATTTGTCTTTGGAAAAATTATGCTGTTCTGTCAATCTTGTACTTGGTACCAACTGTAGCACCAATTCTGTGGGAGACACTTCACTCTTGGGAGTAGTTAAGACTAGTGCAACTGCATTACATTGGGACACCCTGAACTTCTCATAACACCTATGGCTATTTGCCATGTGGAAATGAAGTGATTTTATTGGACGCCATTTAGTGACGAAATATTTTTGACACAACTAATTTGAACAAATTAATCATTTTGACAATGTGTTTAGACCAAAGTGGGAATTTTTGATTTTTAGGATTTAGGCAAACTGATATTTTTTATGACAAACTTCACTTAAGGCACATTTGTTGTAACAATGTTTAAACATGCAACACTATGTTTCAATGAAAATAATTCATAGATCCAAAACCCAAATATTTCAAATGATGTGTTATTTGCATTAGAGCATGCTTCTAAGCATGTTAATATTGATCAAAAACAAATATGCAAGAGGTAGAAAACAACAATTTTTTAGTGATTGTGTATAAATTGTACTAACAAAAATGCACACATTACACAATGACTCCCTGTGATGACGTGTTTGTTGTAACAATGTTTAATCATGTAACAAGGAAAATAATTGACAAAGGTGAAACTCATTTTCTGGTAATATCCAAATAAAAAGTGTAGACATATTTGCTAAACTTAAACACCATAGTTGGATGAAATAAGGTAGAAATATCCACCAAACTTAATAACAAGCATATGAAATATACCATTGATAAATCAATAAGAAAATGAAATGGTCTGATATACGTGACAAAGGCAAGTTCATTTTCACCAATATCCAAGATAAAAAATGGAATAAATATTTGCTGTGCTTAGGCATTACATGTGAAACAAAATGTATTGTATATGAGTTGTTTTTGTGCAGACCAAGTTGCTGTGCAGAGCTTCACTGCTTCAAGCAAATTTTCACAGAGGTATCACCATTTATTTTCATAGTTGACATGGGAAATCATAACACCCAAACTTGTTATCCAGATTATTCAGTACATTGTAAGCTGATGTATCTATAATAGTAATGCATTAATTAAAATCTTATTAAATGGATAAACAAAGTTAGTTAATAGTGGATTAGTCACATGCAAAAATACAAGCACATGGTAATTAGAATACAAGTTGCCAAGAATTTTGAGAAACAAACATCATTTAATTAAATCAATACTAGGACTGCATTAATTCACCCATCCAAAATTACTTGTGTGCACAAAACACTGTTTCTTTTGAACACAACAAACTAAAAGATTTGATAAAAGTAATCATTTACTTGTTTGTAAGATTTCCTTCTGTAAAGCCAATGTTATGAAAATTGTGTTTGTACCAGATGAATGCCTTGGATATGATGAGGGAAACAGTCAAAATTTTCCTTTGATTGATATACTGTAATAATGTATATTTTATCATCTAACAAATGAATAGTTCTTTAATATAGTAAATGTTGTTGTAAGCATTTCACACAACTCAAAAAACACATGAGATTTCAAACAAGGCGTCATGATTGATAAAAACCCATGCATGTTTTCACTTTATTTGGTTTATGACTCTGCATGGCTGCATACATTACTGGGGTTTTCTGCTTTGTAACTTTAATATGTAAATACAATGACACATTTGATATCCATAGTTGATGATGATTTTTCCATCATTAGATTTGATTTCCAATTGTTAAATTTGTGAACTCTGTGATGCATTTCCTATTCTAAATGTATAAATGTTTGTAAATAGTGTACTATTCACATGCAAAAATACAGATGCATGGTATTTAAGAGATAGAATTTCAAGGAAAATACAAAGTAATACTATACATAGCAAAAACAATGTCTATAAATTCGCCTAACCATAACAAACTCTACAAATTCGGAAAAATTTAATTCATGTTTTTTGGTAAATACCATCCAAATGACACAACAAAGTGAAAATTCATGTGTATAATTTATAGTTTCAGTAACCTACTACTTATAAAAGTAGTAAATTTAGAGTGTATGCATCAATATGTATAATTTAGTTTAAATCAAAAAAGTGTGTGCATTGGAAAGAGATAATACATCAACAAATATAGTTGAGTAAATCAATAATACATTACATTATTTATCCCAAAAATGTGTACATTGGAAAGAGAAATACTAAATGTAAATAGACCCCTAAACCAAAAACGCATATAATCTTGCTTATAGGAAAAACATGTACAATGGAAAATGGGTTAATACAAAAATGTATATAGTTGCATAAAGCAATACCCTTATTAAATTCGATTGTAGCAAAAACATGTACATTGCAAGGTGAAATACTAAAATGTAAAACCTATAAATCCATACCAAATATGTATGATGGAAAAGACAAATAATACACCAATGCATTTAGATGTTGAAAATAAAATATGGAAAAGCATATATAACATACCCTGTTATTTTGTGTACAGATGTATTTGGAATGTCCAGTCTACTTCGTCCTGCTTTTTAAAGTAGTGGTGAAGCAGATAGTTGATTAGTCATGAATCTTTTAACATTAAATCAAAATACAGTCAAATTTCCCAGTTCAAAAAGCCATTACCACCCTCAATTTTTAGCACTATAAGATAATTACTTGACAATTTGCACCAGTCTTTTGTAAAGTATCACTTGATCACTTCAATTCTCCACAAGTCAAAAACACTACTTTCTAAACTGTGTGATGGGGATGAGTTAACGATTACCCATGAAAAAGTGTCTCATCTGTTTTCATTCAGTAAAATTAATTAATTCCACTTATACAGTATTTGTAAAAACACATGGGCTCATTCACATTAGCATGAAATAAATCAAGTGCATGGTCAGGGGCGCACCCAGCTTTTTTTCTGAGGAGGGGAACTATTCTTTAGTATATATATATAT